>CAUYLG010045508.1:0-25800 GCA_963573385.1 Cacajao melanocephalus | reverse complement strand
TAGCTGGCTGTTTTGCCCGTTAGTTGATGCAGTTTCTTCATTGTGTTGATGCTCTTTACCATTTGGTATGTTTTTGGAGTGGCTGGTACTGGTTGTTTCTTTCTATGTTTAGTGCCTCTTTCAGGAGCTCTTGTAAAGCAGGCCTTATGGTGATGAAATCTCTGAGTACTTGCTTGTTCATAAAGGATTTTATTTTTCCTTCACTTATGAAGCTTTGTTTGGCTGGATATGAAATTCTAGGTTGAAAGTTCTTTTCTTTAAGGATGTTGAATATTGGCCCCCACTCTCTTCTGGCTTGTAGGGTTTCTGCTGAGAGATCTGCTGTGAGTCTGATGGGCTTCCCTTTGTGGGTAACCCGACCTTTCTTTCTGGCTGCCCTTAGCATTTTTTCCTTCGTTTCAACCCTGGTGGATTTGATGATTATGTGCCTTGGGGTTGCTTTTCTTGAGGAATATCTTTGTGGTGTTCTCTGTATTTCCTGGACTTGAATGTTGGCCTGTTTTGCTAGGTTAGGGAAGTTCTCCTGGATAATATCCTGAAGAGTGTATTCCAGCTTGGGTTCATTCTCTCCGTTATATTCAGGTACACCTATCAAACGTAAATTAGGTCTTTTCACATAATCCCATATTTCTTGGAGGCTTTGTTCATTTCTTTTTACTCTTTTTTTCTCTAATCTTGCCTTCTTGTTTTATTTCATTCAGTTGGTCTTCAATCTCTGATATCCTTTCTTCTGCTTGGTTGATTCAGCTATTGAAACTTGTGTATGCTTTGTGAAGTTCTTGTGTTGTGTTTTTCAGGTCCATCAATTCATTTATGTTCCTCTCTAAGCTGTTTATTCTCATTAGCATTTTGTCAAACTTTTTTGAAGGCTCTTAGTTTCTTTGCATTGAGTTAGAACATGATCTTTGGCTCAGAGAAGTTTGTTATTATCCACCTTCTGAAGGCTGTTTCTGTCAATTCATCAGACTCATTCTCCATCCAGCCTTGTTCCCTTGCTGGTGAGGAGTTGTGATCCCTTGGAGGAGGAGAGGCATTCTGGTTTTGGGTAGTTTCATCCTTTTTGTGCTGGTTTCTTCCCATTTTGTGGAATTATCTACCTGTGGTCTTTGTGGTTGCTGACTTTCACATGGGGTCTCTGAGTGGACGTCCTTTTTGTTGCTGATGAAGTTATTTCTTTCTGTTTCTTAGTTTTCCTTCTAACAGTCAGGCCCCCCTGTTGTAGGACTTCTGGAGGTCCACTCCAGACCCTGCTTGCCTGGGGTTCACCTGCAGCAGCTGCAGAACAGTAAAGGTTGCTGCCAGTTTCATCTTCAGTTATCTTTGTCCCAGAAGGATACCCACCAGATGTCAGCCTGAGCTCTCCTTTATGAGGTGTCTCTTCTTTGGTTATACGGGGTCGGGGAGCTGCTTGAGGAGACAGTCTGTCCCATATAGAAGCTCAAGTGCTGAGCTGTGAGCTCCGTTGTTCTGTTCAGAGCTGCTGGGCAGGTATGTTTGTCTGCTGCAGTGGAACTCATAACCGCCTTTTTTTCCTAGGTGCTCTGTCCTGGGAAGGTGGGGCTTTATTTGTAAGTTCCTGTCATTCTGCTACCTTTTTTCGGAGATGCCCTGCCCAGTGAGGCGGTAGCCTAGTCACAGTCTGCCAGCAGAGGCGTTGCTGAACTGCCATGGGCTCTGCCCAGCTGCTGTGTGAACTTCTTTGCAGTTTTGTTTATAGGGGTATAGTGAGAACTGGCTTGGTAATGGCAGTCTGCCTCAGTAATGGTATACTGTCTCTGTAATGGTGGACTGCCTCAGTAATGGTGGACTGCCTCATTAGTGGTGAACTGCCTCGGTAATGGCAGACTGCCTTGGTAACGGCAAACGCCCTTCGCCCCACAGAGCTGGACCATCCCTGGTCCACCTCTGCTTGCTGTGAAACTCTCAATTCAGAGCATTTCAGATTGCTGGTCTTTGTGGGGGTGGGACCAGCTGAGCCAGATCACCTGGCTCCCTGTTTCAGCCCCCTTTTTCTCAGTTGAACGTGCAAGTCTGTCTCTCAGGCATTCCAGTTGCCAGTTGAAATGGCACCCGGATTTTTGTGAGTTTTTGTGCGGAGACCCACTGTGCTGGCTGAAACAGCCACACTGGAGACTCGTGGCGCTTTTCTACCTGGGAATCTCCTGGGCTGTGGGCAGTAAAAATTCATTTGGAAATGCAGTGATCACTCAACCTCTGCGTTTTCACTGGGAACTGCAATCCAGAGCCGTTACTATTCGGCCATCTTGAATCCTCTCCAGAAGGGCTGCTTTGCTTACAGGGGAAACCAATTCTGCCCTATAATCCCTATTTTATAGATAAGGAAACTGAGGAACAGATGTATTAAATTGCTTGCTAAGGTCGTGTAGTTGACAACAGCTGGGATTCAGGTCCTGGTAATCTGACTTTAGTGTCTGTGCTAAAAGCTATCAAAAATATAAACACATAAGCTAATGCTTGTATATAGTAGTATTCTAATAAGTTGAAATTATTTAACAGAAATTGCCATATTGTGGCATATTTATGAGTTGGGGAGCATTAATGAGGTAATTATACTTTAACTAGAGGTTTAAGAATAGCTAACTTTAGATTTCTTAATGAGATTTTTCTGTAAACACCAATCCTAAAACAGAGCTAACATGTCACATATGCAATTTAAAATCTTCTAATAATCATGTTAAAAAAGTGAAAAGGAACAAGTGTTAATGATTTTAATAATATATTTTATTTAACTCAATAAATTCAAACTATTAACATGTAGCCAATATCAACATTATTCATAAGATATTATTTTTTAAAAGTTATTGTTCCAAGTCTTTGAAATCTGGTGTGTATTTTGCACTTACTGCACATGTCAATTCAGTAGCTAATTCATGTGTGGGTACCAGTTAATGAATTTGACTGTACAGCTCTATATCTTTTTAGGAAAGCAAATTCATTATTTTAACCTCATTTTGAAAGTGGTGGAAATAAGAAAGGCTAGTCATGTATCCACACATTAATTTCTAAGCTTTAGTACCTTCATTTTTAGTTTAACTAAACAGACTAAAAGCTGCTACTTAACCTCTTCAAATGATGTCCCCTGGTAAGTAAGGTGGCACATTTTAAGATGGTTTCCTAACAAGTCTTTTAATTTTCTCCAAGAGGCAGAATGGAAGCAGACCTTAAGAGAAAGCTAAACAAACCTCTTTTGGAAAAATGAATGTCTGGAAGAATCTTTCACAGAAAGATTCTTAGTGACCTGGCAGGACCAGGTCACTAAGAAATTCTCTAAGTGGGGACACAATGTGGACTTTTCCAAGCCTTCAGCTGAGGGCAGGGATGGCCAAGTCAACGGTCCTTCCCTGTTCTGTATTCAGGTTTTGATCAGGCAGTAATGTGTAGGTCAACAAACATTTATTAAGGCTTGTTTTTGATTCTTTATTGATAAATTACTAATAAATGCTTATTTAAAAAAAGCCAAACAAACCATATATGTGTACTGAATTGTACACTGTAATAGGTAATTGTCCCTTCAATTTTTATTGTAGTAACAGGTTACCACTGCTAGCAATTAGGTAGGCATTCTTAGAGACCTTTATCTGTATGTTTTTTGTTCTGTTTCTATCTATCCAGAATTTTTTGGTACAGAATGGGATCACCCACACATACTGTTCTGAGCCTCCCTTTTCATTTAATAAGAAATCAATCTCGATGAATTTTATGTATTTTATTCTTATTAATGGATGTATAGTATTACATGCTATGAATGTGCCACATTATTTGACCATATCGCTATTGATGGGCATTTAAGTTGTTTCAAACATTTACTATTACAAAACGTCTGCAATGAACATCCTTTTATACCTATCATTACACATCTGTGTATTTCTGTATGACAGATCTCTAGAACTGAGATAGCTGGGGGAAAGGTATGTGCATTTTGGATTTTGGCAGGTATTGCCAAATGCTTAATGGCCTGCCAGAAAGACCTTGTCTTTGACTTCATCTGGAATATTTTGACTTCATTCAGAATATTCCCATTACAAGAAAGTGGCCAGTCTCTTGGGAGGGCGGGGGGGGGGGAACACATTGTTTTCCTTTTCCACCATGAAATAGATCTTATCTTTTCATTCGTTAATAAATGTACCTTCAAATGGCAATAACATTGTTCCACTTTGTGACTTCTCAACTAAGAAGTAAACCCAGAAAACAGCCACCCTGGATTTTATAATAAGTTATTGACATTCCTTTGGTGATTCACAAATGTCAAAAAATAAATGTCATATTCCCCAGGGTTTAAAGAAAGGCACTGTAGCTTTGGATTCAGCAACGGATCTTTCAAGAAAACCGTGTGGAGTGATGACTCACTCCCCCCATGGAGGCTGCCCTCTAGCTCGTCCTTTAGGGGAAGCATGACCAAAGGTCTGCTAGTACTTTTCTCTCCCTCTTTAAGAATTTCCTCAGGAGAGGAAAAAGTTAGCTTTCCTTTCTCTGCCCCTGAGTGCCCTGGGCTACAGTACATGACCGGTCCTTGGCACATGTCACTCAGGGCTCATGGCAGATGCTTAGCAGTCACAGCCAGTAGCTGCGCAGTGTGGCAGCAGCTGAGATCCATACTGCAGCCTCAAAGTTGTGTTTCAGCTTGTGAGGTTACAAGTGTATCCTGCGTTTACATCAGAGATAAAGCCCCCTGTCCCCGCTCTCCTACGGGAGTCCTCAACAAGACAGATACCCGGTTTGGGCGGCATGAGACCAGATCCAGCAGAGGCAAAGCTCGGTAAAGAGGGAGAGGCAGGAGCGGGAGAGGGAGGCGGCGGCACAGCGTCCCTTGGCAGCTCGGTGCACGCTGCGGCAGTGGCAACAGGAGCACTGAGTACCAGTTGCTCAACACTTTATCACTTTGCATTGCTCTTTCTCCTCCCTTAAGTCCATTTTGAGGATACAGCTCCACAGACGAAAGGTGTGGTGGTGGTGGTGGTGGTGGAGGGTGTGTGGGGGATGGCGGTGCGCGGGAGTTGGAACGTCCAGTGTGGGAAAGCAGAGGAGTGCCCACCAGGACGCCGATACCACTTACCCTGGGGCGCTGCTTTCCGCTCTCGCCGGGGAGAAACCGGCAGTTTGTGAGGGAGACGGAAGGGGGGCGTGTTTGTGGCGGTGGCGGCCCCTTGGGGGGTCCTTGTCCCCTCGGAATAGACCCGGACTGCTGAGGGGAAGGGCCGGGGGCCCCGGCGGTTGCCATGGTGACGCAGGGTCGGCGGCTCGGCGCGGTGGAGACAAAGCCGCCAGCCCGCCAGCCCGCTGGCTCCTCGCGCGAGCTCCTCCTCCGCGGGCGCCTCCCTCCCTCCCAGGCGCCGCCGCAGCCCGAGCGGCTCGCGAGCCCTGCGCTGCCGCCGGCCAGGTAAGGCGAGCGCGCCCGCGGCCGGGGAGGGGTCGGCGGGGCGCCGGAGAGGGTGGGGTCCGCCCTGCGCGCGGGGCGGGGTGTGGGGGGCCGTGCCTGCGCCCGGCTGCGCCTGAGTCCCCGGGGGCGCATCCCCTCTGAGGAAACCGCCGGCGCCCGCCTCTGACGACGCCGCCGCCGCCGCCGCCGCCGCCGCCGCCGCCGCGGCCTCCCCCACGCCGGGGCAGCCGCCAGCCCCGCAGTCCCGGACAGCGGCGGACCGCCCGCGCGCGCTGGGGAGAGGGGGCGGCAAACTTCGGGCCGAGCGGCGCCGGGGCCCGCGCGCGGAGCCTCCCTCCTTGCACCACGGGAGCCGCCGTCCTAGCACCAAGTTGAGGGGCTGCGCGTCGGAGGCGGCTCCGGAGCCCGCGCGGCTGCACCTGCTCACGGGAGCTGCCCCTGAATTGTTGTTTTTTTTTCCTTCTTGGCGTGCCATCGAGGCTTTTAGGGGGAAAAACAGGTATGAAAATATTTACCTTTGGACTTTCCTGATTGATGGCTTATTCTCTTTGAGGAGAGTATGGGAGGGTAGTAGGAGGAACAAGAGAAAGATTTTTACAAATCTCTGAAAAGTGAGCTCATTCTTATGCCTGTGGCTGAAGCATTTTGAGGGGGGTTTCTGAAGTTCGTTTGGATGTTGAATCGAAGGACCTTTCTCTTTGGAAGGTGCAGTTGCACCTATAACTAGATGGTAAGGGTAGCCTGGGTTTCCCTGGCCAGCAAGACCAGAGTTTATAGCAGGACCGATACTACTTGGCACCGATGCATTGCTTTTGTTTCTAGAAGGTATTGTGTTCATGCTGTAAGGAACTGGAAAATGCCTCGTGTTTTTATGTGTAGGGAGGCAATCCAAGGCACCTCTGGAGGCAGGTAGCTGGGCGGTGTTTGCATCGGTGTTTATGAGTGTGATGATGAGGACCACAATGCGGTTGCCAAGGGCACTGGGGCACTGGGTAGGGAGTTGCTCAAGTTACAGGTACCCCTGCCCTTTCTCAGTGGCCCCAAGCCTTGCAATGATTTCGTGATAATTACTTTGTTGCAGACGTGAAGCACAGATTTAAATTGTGACTGTGAAGACTTATTTTTTGGGTACTTAGACATCATCTTACATGTAATAATATGAAAGAAAACAGTCCATTTTCAGAAATACAGTTGATCAGAAGGAAATTGTATATATGTTAAGATTTGTTTTTAGTCATATTTAAACAGTATGAGATGTCATATTGATAACTGGAAAATGATCCAACATATTAAATTGTATACCCAACTTAGTAAAATAATGTACAAATTGGAATAGGTCAGTTAAAGAACTCTATATGGAATGCAAGAAATTATATCTGCTAGAAAGTAATTAATGAAAACAAACGGTACCACTGATCATTTTGAATTGCAGTTAAGTTGATTGGAATTCTGGATATTACAGTTACTTGAGGTGTCAGGCAAAGAGTGATTATCTAATATTCCTCTTCCCTCTTTTGGGATTTCAGCACCTGTTAGCCTGCTGATTATTAGGTTTCTCAGTCTGTTCATATTTGCCAGCAATTTTAAGTAATGCCACTTCATTAGAAGACTGTATTGGAAACTAAAGTATTGAAGTTGCAGTAACAGTTTGCAGGTTATTTCACAATTGGGTTTGGCTTTAAACTGAATTTTACCTGTGAAAGATTCACAGATACTCTGCTAAACACTCTTTCATGATGGTAATGAAATGGTACATTGATTAAAATGAAGTAGATCTGTTTTGAGAAGAGAAACAGGAGAGACAAATAAGTATTTTCTCACTTAAGCATGAAAGGGAAACAGGATATTGAAGCCTAGGCACATTATATAGACAGATAATTTAGTTTCATGTTTTGTAGTATAAACAAATTATTATTTTTCTCTAAGGGACAAAAAGAACAGCTTTATTCAGATCTTTGTTAGCAAAACAAGTATTCAAGTAAAAGGACTTGGTCCATGCTCTCAGCCAGATGAAGCCCACACTGTGAGTTCTAGCCTGAACATTTATGTGGTGGCCCTTAATCTTGAGTGCTGAAGAATGGAGATATCCGTTATGAATTTAGCACAGTAAGGACAGGTACTTTGCCTTTGCTGCTAGCTCATGCAGGCACAACATTCAAAATAGTTTGACTTCTTCCAAGCTGCATCATTTTCTGCCAAAAAATAAAGTCAGTACACAGAAATCAACAGTCATGTATTGCATGCCTTGCTTTGTTGTAGTGGTTTATTTCTGAGAGCTCTGAAGCATGAAATGAAGCTGTGTCAGTGCAGTGGAAAACAATAATCTGGCATGTTTATATATGTTACTAGTGTTCTGAGGTAGGTGCATAACCAGATAATGAAAGAAAAAATACTGTGATATCTGTAATATGTCCTTAGAAAATGCAAACAGAAAGTGTGCTTTCTGTCCTTCTTTAAGCCACCTGGTGGAAGCAGGCAACGGCACTGCACATCCTCAGGTGTAAAATACTAGTCATCACTCTTGCTGTTTCGCAGGAGTAGAAGTCTCTTCCTGCATGTCTAGCTTACGAATTTTAATTTTATGAAGTAAAACTAGCTCTAATTTTTGGTATAAGCTGTAAAATACGGTCTGCTAATTGTCACCACAGCTGTATTCTACCTGAAAGAATTTTGTAATTTAGTTTATGACATATCCAAAGGCATAAAAATGAGCCACAAGTATTCCTGTTTAAGTTAGAATTAACATTATATTTGTGCCATGGAAAGTCAGTTGTTTGTAACCATGTAAGCCTGCATGGGCAGCCTAAAGCCACTGAAACCTTTATTGGCTGTTTCTGGGTCAACATTCTCTTGCAATTTCTAGTTGCACTGGGATAACATGATTACTGGTTGGTAATTTAGCATCTAGTGCAGTATGTTGTACCATTTATAAAAGCATATTCGTGAAGGATGGTCGTTTTTAAAGGATTTCTTCATTACCGAAACACTTGGTTTAGATTTGTGGCTGGGGAGAATAATGTGGCCCTGAGACCTCAAGACAAAATGCTGTAAATATAAGGTATTGTTAACTGACTTGCTGTGCACAGTGGCTATTGATCAGAACTACTGTGCTGAGAAAATGCACAGGAGACACATGGCCCTCGTGATAGGATGTGGTGTTTAGTGACATGGATTTTTAATAGTGATTGATAGAAGCTGAAAAACTTTTGTGGGCATGTGTTTCATTTTTCATGTTTTCAATTAAAATGGAAATAAGATGTCTTAAGCTGTTTGGTAAACCAGAAGTGCTTGGGGAAAACATATACTTTTATAGTGTTGTACATAATTTAAGTGATATAAGCATAGTTCAAGGTAAACAATTGTTTTCCTTATGTGCCAGTTGTTTGTAACAGTTATGTAATATGGTTTTAGACATCAGTCATCAAATGTTTATCAAATGTTTCTTTCCATATAATCCGTATTGCTTGATGAAAGTCAACGGACCTCTTATAGTTGGGGACTTACTTGTTTTTCAACTATTAGCATTATTTATTTTATATGTAATTCTTTATGTATGATCCCAAATATTCTCCTTTGGTCTAGTTTTCAGCCTTCCTTTTTTCAAAAGTTACCAGTTAATTTTGTAATGTTTTTAAAAAAAGTTTTATATTTCCAGAGCTTATTTTAAAAATGATTTGGTTAACTTGTAATTTGATCAGAAAATAGTGTGTATAAAAAAACACATTATAATGTTTATATTTCGCATTTTGTGTATTTATAGAGATGGCATGTTGGATAGTAGAATTTGGGATCCTGTTAGGTGATTACTTATTTCCATACGTGGTTTGAACTCGATCCTTATTGCTTTATCTTATAATCGGTTGAACTGAAAACCAAAGAACTAGGGGGTGGAGGCAGCAGTGAGTTTAAAGGTGTTTAAGAGATCAGTAGGTACTGAGAGCCTGCTGGCAGTGGCCAAAGGTGGTGCGGGGGTGGGGTGCTGTGGGAGTGGTTGGGAGGGCAGGGTCAGGAAGTTTGGGGCAGGAGGCTGGGAGACAGTGATGGCTCTAATAATCTCCTTAACACTTTATGGTCCAGACTCTAAAGCAATTACCTGAGGTCTTTACCTAGTGACTATTTCTAAAGGCTGGCCAGTCCTACAACAGAGATGCTGGTGCTGGTCCTTGTCACTTGCCTCCGTTTTTCCTCCCAATTAACTAAAAAGTGACTCTCTTGAATTGTGGTTTAAGTGAACTTTAAACATTGTAAACCACAAATTAAGGCCCGATAATAAAGTTTTTTCACATAGGTAATGTTATCTAATTGGTCAGGTACATGATTTGGATAATCAAGATGGCAATGGAACTATAAAATAAAGCTGTGTGTTTGGCTGACATATTTGATGTGTTTGAGTGAATTGTGTTTCTGATCAGTCTATTGTGAACCATCTTCCCTCTCCTATAGCTATAGTCATTCAAGGCAGCCATGCTGTTTTACATAATTTGATCACTATGTGATGTGTCAGGCATAGTTATACTGAAGAATTGTTGTTTACTCAAACTCTTGAATTTTAAATCTACAATAAAAGGTTTCTGTGTGGTCTTCTCTGGCATTTTTTTCTTCCTGTATCTTGGTTTCCTGAGACCTTGTTTAGTCTGATTGCAGTAATTTTGACTTCTAGCCCTTTTCTGTCAATCAAACCCTTATGAATTCTTCCCTATGGACCAGACACTGTTCCAAGCACTTCAGAAATATCAATTCTTTTAATCCTCACAACAACTCTTTGAGGTAGGTACTATTATCCCTATTTTATGAATGGGGAAACTGATATGATCTCTTTCCGTTATGTTAACCTAAAGGTACACAAAATATGCCAGAATCCTGGCTTTATGTCAAGGAATGCAACAAGCTTTATTTTCTATTTACTGGTATGTACTAAGTATAGCAATAATGACACTAATTATTATGCTTGGGCTTTTCTCCCTCATTTTCTCTGTCTTTTTACGAAAAAGAAACAAAACCTAAAGTAAAACAAGAAACATTTCTTCATAGCATAATGTGACGTGTACCAGTATTCTTTTCTGTACATGGAAACGAGAATAATTTATGAAAAAGATACTTTCCGAAGGTAGTTTTTCTTTACTATTTGTATTCATATATTACAAGAGTATCGTCAGCCTTGCGTATCTGCAGGTTCCACATCTGCAGATTTTATCAATTATGGATTGAAAATCTTTGGGAAAAAAATACAACAATAAAAAATAATACAAATAAGAAACCCAGTCTAAAAACTATTTACATGGTATTTACATTGTATTAGGTGTTACAAGTAATCTACAGATGATTTAAAGTACGTGGCAGATGCACATAGGTTATATGCAAATACTATGCTATGTTATGTCAGGGACTTGAGCATCCTCAAATTTTGGTATCCTTGGGGGTCCTGGAGCCAAACCCCCTGCAGATACTGAGGGGTGACTACATATTTTCTGTGGTATTGACCTTGCTATATACATGTAAATCTATCTTGGAAATGTTGATTCCCTTTGCATTGCCTCACAGGGTTATCCTCAATCCAGGCTCACCTGCTCTTTCCTAGGCTACCTCTTACATGTGCTAAGAACTAAGTGATACTCCCTTCTCACACCCTCCCAGTAGAAGTCTGTGCATGCCCCTCCTCTGAAATAACACATGTTCTTACTGTCTCCATAGAAGCATGATTAAACATTTTAATTTCAGGAGCCTTATTTAAGCTATGTAAAAAGTAGGACTAAATAAGATAGATGTTCATAAAAGCAAGTGAGTAAACATAGTTCTGTAGGTTCTTTTAATAGTAAATATTGTAATAGCTACCATTTATTAAGCATTTACTTGGTGCCAGGTATGCTATTAAGTATTCCACACAAGCTGTCTCTTTTGATCATCACCATAATTCTTGTTTTCTCATCTATAAAAAGCCAATAAAACAGCTTATCCAAGATTGTAGAGAGTTGGTAGATTTAAAAACATGATTGATGTGGATAAACCACAGTCTGAATTTGACTATGATTGCTTTGTTAATTACCAGAAGACAAAGAATGCCTTCCTGCTGCAGTGAAGATGCTTTTGGGATTATATTACTTGGAATGAATGGCAGTTGAGGACTACCTGGTGGAGCAAATGCGGAGTGGCAGGTATGGCTGGCTGAGGAGGAAGTAGTTCTCGGGAGGTTGCCAAGAAAAAGACATCTTTGTTTACAATTATTGCTGCAGACCTCAGGTGGGCTTTTGGAGTAGAAGGAGGGAGAGAACTCCTATCCTCAAGTCTGTATTTGGAATAAAAAACAAAATTAAATGGAGATATTTTCTATCTCCTGAATTTGTGTTTTGTTTTATTCTGTGTTCTGGATTGGAAATGAACAAGGACAAGGGCTACATGAGTGGTACAGTATGAAATGAAATGAAAAGTAACTCAATAAATGTCATATACCTCAGGCTAAATTCTCTGAGGGTCAGAGCAACATGCTTTTTGTTACAGTGGGAGAGTTCCTTGTTTTAGGATGCTGAAGGTCTGGAGTGCGGTATCAGGGATGAAGTTAGAAGTCTGGAAAGATGCTTTCATTTGGATAATTCCCTTGCACAATGTGAGGTTTCCTTGGAATTCCTGCTGCATACTTTTCTTGATAACTCCTGGGGGGAAAAAAGGAATAAAAAGGAATGAGAGACTTGGAATCGTAATAGTATGGAAGAAACCCACTTTTATGATCATCAAATTATTTTTGTCACTGTGAGCTTTTTTTTTTTTTTTTTTTTTTTTTTTTTAATGTTCAAAGCCAATATGAGAAGCTAGACATAGCCTGGATTTCAATACTGGCTCTGCCACCTTTTAGCAATATGACCTTGAGGTAGCTGCCTCTGTGCCTTCATTTTATTACTGCAATGGAAAACATGCTCATGTCCCCTCCAAATTCATATGTTGAAATTCTAACACCCAAGGTGATGGTATTAGGAGGTAGGACCTGTGGGAGGTGATTAGGTCATGAGGGTGGAGCCCTTATAAATAGTATTAGTGCCCTTATAAAAGAGACCCCAGGGAGGTCATTGGCCCATTCTGCCAAGTGAGGACACAGTGAGAAGGCACCATCTGTGAACCAAGAAGTGGTCTTTTACCAGATAGCTAATCTGCCAGCACCTTGATCTTGGACTTCTCAGTTCCCAGAACAGTGCGAAAGAAATTTCTGTTGTTTATAAGCCATTCACCTTATGGTGTTTTGTTATAGCAATCTGAACAGACTAAGACAATTACCTGTAAAGTGGAGACAATAATATTACGTACTTTACTTGGTGATTATGAGGATTAAAAGAATTAATATTTCTAAAGTACTTAGTTATTAAGGGCAAGTTTTGTGTGGAGAAAGGAAAAATTGATATTTAATTTATTTCAGGTAGAAACAAAAATCTAATTTTGTTTAGGCCTTTAAGTTCAAGCAATTCTCCCACCTCAGCTTTCCGAGTAGCTGGGATTACAAGCATGTGCCATCACCCGTAGCTAATTTTTGTATTTTTAGTAGAGACAGGGTTTCACCATATTGGACAGGGTGGTCTTGAACTCCTGACCTCGTGATCCACCTGCCTCGGCCTCCCAAAGTGCTGGGATTGCAGACATGAGCCACCGTGCCCAGCCTATTTCTTTCTTCTTTTCTCCCCTCAAACTTGAGCCACCTTCTTCCTGCTTATGCTCTGCAGATGACCTTGCTCCCAGAGAACTTCCACAGGTATCCACCACTGCATCTGCCACACTCCTACCGCTCTGAACCCATTCACACTACTGTCTCTCATGGGATCCTAAGAGTCTGAGTTCCTCTCTGATGCCACCTGCTCCCTTTGGACATTGTGTGCCTTCCCCTCTTGTCCACTCACAGATAATCATCTTTCTGTATCATCAATTTTTCCCCACTATTGGATCATTTCCGTCAGTTCCCAAACTGTAACATGAGTTATAATATTGCTCATCTTAAAAAAAAAAACAACCTTCATTGACCCCTATATTTTTTCTTAGCTTCTGCACCATTTTTCTGCTGTCCTTTATAGCAAAACTTCCCCCAAAGAGTTGTCTACACAGCCCTTTCCTGTTTCTCTCCTATTCTTGAGCCTACTTCAGCTAGGCATTTGTACCCACTATTCTGCTGAAAGTGCTTCATAGTGACTTCTTCCTTGGTATGTCCAGGATCAGTTCTCAATCTTTATCTTATCCAACCTATCAGAAACATTGGACAGTTGATAAAACACTTCTTGGAGGATTTTTTCACTTGGTGTATATATCAGCTAATGCCTTGGTGATGCTGCATTACAAGTCACCCTAAAACTCAGTAGCTCACATTTAATCTTTTGCTCATGGGTATCATAGTCTGGCTGCATTTCAGCAGATCTAGAATGAGTTTAGCTAGGTGGTTCTGCTCCAAGGTGTGGCTCAGCTGGCATTGATTCCAGGCTGTGGATTGGGTTCAGATCTGCTCTTCCTGTATTTGTTCTGGGATTCGGGCTAAAGGGACTACAGTTGCCCAGAGTATGCTTTTTGTTGTGGCAAATTATTGGAGTCAAAGAGTAAAGTCAAACCACCTAGGCACACTGAAGCCCTCTTCTTTCATCTTGTCCACTAACATTCCCACTGGCCAAAGAAAGTCTCATAGCCATGCCTAATGTCAGTGGGACAGGAAAGCATACTCCATCTACATTGGGAAAGGAAAAGGAGTGAATGTTTGCTGAACAATAATGCAACATATCACACTTGACCTCCAGGACGTCTGTCTGTCTTGATTCTCTGCCCACGTCACTGGCTTCCCTACTTAGTGTCCTTTGCTGGTTTCTCCAGTTCTCTTCAAACACTGCACTGCCTTTGAGTCTAGTGTTTGGATTCTTTCCTTTCTTTGTTTACTCCCATTTCCCAGGTAATCTCATTTTGTCTCATGACTCTAATACCATCTTGTCTGCTGATGAATCTCAAATTCATATTTCCAATAGGAAACTCTTCTCTTAATCCCACACTCGTATGTTCTCTCAGATGTCTAAACAGGCTCTTCATACTCAGCACATCCACGAATGAACACCTGGTTAACTGTGCTGATAGTTTCCCAACCTGGCCTCCTTGTTTTTCCCGTTTCAGTAAATGGCAACTTCCCTCTCTGAATTGCAGAGAGGCCATAACTTTGGATCATCCTTCACTTCTCCCTTTCTTCCTCTCACACTTTAAATTGAATACATACAGGTCTGTTGACTCTGCCTTCAAATCTGATGATTTCTCGTTACCCCCACCACTACCACCCTCGTATAACCCACTACCGTTTCTCTTTCGTTTTATTGCAGGCGCTTTCTAACTGGTCTCCTAGCTCGGCCCTTGATAGCCTGCAGTCTGTTTTCCAGAAACATCCTGTTGAATCTTAAATCAGATCTTATCCCTTTTCTGTTTAAAACACTTCAAGGCCAAAAGAAAACAAAAGAACCCCTTTATTGGTACCCTTCTCGTTCAGGATAAATGGCAGAGTCAGTTCAAGGGCCTGCAAGGGCCTGCAAGCCCCTGCTGGCTCCCTGGCTTCCTGTACTGTTCTCCCGTTGCTCAGGGCACACCAGGCTTGCCCTTCTTTGAACATACCCAGCCTGCTCTTGCCTCCAGGCTTTAGCAATGCTGTGCCTTTGCTTGGACTGCTCTTCCTGCAGATACTTAGAGGATTCACTCCCACCTTTCTTTTTTCTTTTTAAAAAATTTATTTATTTTTATTTATTTTTATTTTTTCTTCTTTTTTTCTCTGACTCCGGAAATCAGTACACTCTCTCCTTTCTTTCAGGGCTGTACTCAGATGTTATCTGGGTGGCCTTCCCTGAGTACTTGATAAAAAAATGATAATCTTCTTGTCTCCTGTACTCTCTATCTCCCTTATATCTTTTCATCCATAGCACCATTCCAATGTGGCACATCATGTAAACAAAGGAAAAAAATATATTTGTCTTCCTCTTTCCTCTGTTGTGTAAAAGCCATGAAGAAAGTGGCTCTGTTTTATCACTAACGTATTCTCAGCCTGTAGAACAATGCCTGGAACATAGTAAGTGCTTAATAAATATTTCTTGAATGAATAAAAGAACTTTGTATGATGCCCGTTTCTAGCACAGGGGATTAGTTTTAGGGAAATAATATATAATATTATATAGGATATAATAGAGAGTTTGACATTTCCATAGGCTTCTGTCTACTTGGTGTTATTGTCTTGCAGTTGTCTTTGTAGCTTATTACGTGATCCCAGAAAATACTGTCCTCTCTTCTGGCAAGCTGATAAGAATGATTTGTTTTGTAAAACTTAAGACATCTGTACTTACAGAGACATGGCCATTTCCATGATAGGAACTTTTTTAAATGGGTGAAGGCTTTTAATAAAAAATACTGTTTTGTTCCCTTCTTTTCTCAAGGCTTTGTAAAAATGGATATGACCCCCTTGAAGATAATTTTTGAGGCCTTGCTAATGTTAACATGAATTAGAATTTCTTATGTGGAATTTTAGGGGGCTAAGAAATAAAAGGAAAACACCTAAGCCCCACTTATTTATCAACTTGAATTAGCAATTCGCTTGCAGATACTTCAGTCCTGATGATAATAGCAATCCTAAAAACATGGTGTTCCAAGAGTCAGAGGCTGCAAAATTAGGTATGTGATGCAAGTTGCCTAACTTCCTTAACAAGCTTCACTTTATTACAAAGTAGGATACTAATGGTATCTATTATAGTGACTTGTCTGAAGGACTAAAGGATTAAATGAGGCATTCTATGCACTTATTATTAGCTTATTTATTATGTTTGTTATTAGGTGTATAATGTTGGTAGCTTGGAAAGATTATAATAGAAATGGATAGTGTGATTGTATTTTTATATGGAAAGATGATATCACCTTCTTGGACATAAGATTTTCTTGTGAAGGGAATTGATTTACAAAGGATTTTGTCATTCACCCCCCACATAAGTGATACCAGTTTTATTGGAGTTAAAGTGCATGATAATTAAAGTGCATGGTCTTGCAACTGATACTGGTCTGTAGGTGGGGAACAGTAGGATTTAGCTCTACCTCTGAAAATAGGGCTGATATTGAATAGTTTGGAGAAAGATGAGAACAAATAAAATGATAGGATAAGTTAGGAAGTTCCTTCTCCTGACAGATGATGATTGTATGAAGTTTTAAAGAGGAGGTTGACAACTCTTTCTGCCAAAGCTATTATATATGTATAGTTCTGGAGGTGTCAATCCTGTACTTAGACCATGACCTTTTTAGTTTTATAAGATCATATTTATTTGTGTAGTGGATACAGGTACAATTAATGGTACACAATCAAAGAAGAGACCCAGGAGTTGATGGGTACCGAACTATAAAATTGGTATAATAGTATACTATCACCTTGTAGAGTTATTGTTAGGATCAATAGTCGATGGATGGATGAAAAGTATACAACATAAATGGTAGCTGTCTGCCATTTGGTTTATTTTTCCTCTATCACATGACCTCTTGTTTCAGACTTTTCCTGTAAGAGAGAAGACTTACACTTGAACGTCATTTTTAATAATTCCTTTAAAAATAATTCTGATATTTTACCTGTTTTTCAAGATCTCTGGTTTTTAGTCAAAAAGTTCTTTATATCACTCACCAGATATAGTCTTATCAAATATAATTAAAAACTGCATGTGAGTTGTTTTTAAAAAAATATTTGATAGCGAAACATTAAAATGTCAGACATACTACAGCATTAACAATACCAAAATAAGTAGAGTCAGGGTTTCCTATTAACTTAATCTATAATAAACTGTAATCATTAAAGTGTTTCATAAACATTTTTCACATAGCAATTTTTTTCTTAAAACAGATGGAACAATCTGTTGAGAATTAGGACAGAAAAATAAGAAAGATGAGTAAATTGTAGGGTTTACATTAAATATATTGTAGTAGCTTCTAAATTGAATATATTTTTATCTTTTTATGCCTGATTTGTTTTTTATGAAATTATTCTGAAGTTACACACACACACACACACACACACACACACGTCTCCTGTTTTCACCCAAACTGACAAGGTTATTAATTTCATTGTGTAATAGTTGCCTTTATATCCATACAGCTAACAGAGCTCTCCTAACATCATCTCAGCTGTGCTGCTTTTTGCACTCTTAGCTCTAATCTCATGGGCCGCCTTTTAATCCCTCATATGTGTCAGACTTTCTCCTACCCTGCACAAACAAAATCCAAATAAATAAGAATATTAGCAGATATTAATAAAATTTAGATAATTAAAATAAGGCAAATGAGTGGATGAGTACCTTAGGTTAAAAGGGAAAGCAACATTTAAATTGGGATTTGAGTGACAAGAGAAGACCTGATCAAGAGCAGAGCATTTCAGACAGAATCAGTGCAAAGACCCTGAGGCAGACATAGCAGGCAGGAGAGTCATATGAGGTTAGAAAGAAAAGGGGTGGCTAGACTGCTCCAGATTTTGCTATTCAGGCTAAGCACTTGACTTTTATTCTATGTGCAATAGGAAGCCATTGGAGGACTTTTTGTAGAGGTGTCCTGGGAAAGATGGGAGTAGAAATATTCTTCCATGTAGTGAATGGAACTACATGGAAGACGTAAGGAGACAAGATGGGTACCAGGGAGACTTGTTAGGGGCCAGTTTTAATGGTACAGGTGAAAGGTGGTGTATTTACAACATTTTACACTTATTTATGTGATTGATACTATCCTCACTAGACTGTAAGCTCCAACAGGGCAGAAACAATGTCTTTTTTTTTTTTTTTTTTTTTCCTTAAGTTGTAATCCCAGTGTTGTATTCCCAGATGAGTCCCCATATGTTGACTTAACTGTCAATTCAGCATTTTCCATATTTCACACATAGAAGATACGTGTATGTATCGTGACCAAATAAATTATTGTAGCTAGCAGGAAAATATTCTTAAAGTCAGAATATCAAGGCCTTTATTCAGATACTCAGTTTAGAGTTGGAAGTCCTTCACTCTGATTCTGACAGTGGAAGGACTGCAAGCCACATATTAATAAGTACATGGTATTTTCACAGGAAATCAGAACATCTGATGATTCAAAAAGATAGCACATTAGTTATAACCATATGATGTCACTGAAACTGTTGAAATTGTTATGCTTTCTTAATCATGATAATGTATGGCTAGAAAAGCTACTCAGCAATGTATCTTACATTGAATACATACAAAAGATGTTTAAAAATAAGACATGATTCATTTGAGATAGACCTCACTTATTATAATGGGGCATTAGAAATGGGTTATGCTATTCCTGGGGCATGTCCATTCTCACATTGCTATAAGGAACTACTTGAGAGTGTGTAATTTATGAAGAAAAGAGATTTAATTGACTCACAGTTCTGCAGACTGTACAGGGAGCATGGCTGTAGAGGCCCCAGGAAACTTACAATCATGGCAGAAGGTAAAGGGGAAGGTGGCACATCTTACATGGCCAGAGCAGGAAGGAGGAAGAGAGATGGGAGAGGTACCACACTCTTCAAATAACCAGATCTTCTGAGAACTCTGCCACGAGACAGCACTATGGGGATGGTGCTAAACCATTAGAAACCGCCCCTTGATATAGTCATCTACCACCAGGCCCCACCTCCAACATTGGGAATTGCAATTTAGCATGAGATTTGGGTGGGGACAGAGAGCCAAACCTTATCAGTAAGGAACTAGCAACATGAAATATTTAATGTTTTCCCTTTCCCTATCTTTATAGACAATGATGGAAGAGTTGGAAATCTTTAAACAGCTTTATGTCAACAATTGGACACATAAATAGGAGAGGCTTAAAGCATTTTAGAACTCGGGAGAATATCTCTACTGAGATTCAGTTATTCTTTGGTCTGCAGCAAATTTAAATGGTTGTGGTTGATTGGTCTATAAATATAAAATTTTCTTCCATAGACAGTTTAAAAAGGAGAAAATTTAGACAGCTCTTATAAAAATCTCACAGAGTAGGAAATTTCTTAAGTAACACTGTGCTTGGCGCTAATGACTCAAAGATGAACAAATCAGGTATAGCTATACCCTCCTGAGGCTAACAGAAGAAGTTGCAGATAAGTGTCTGGTTATTACACAAGTGTGTGCCATGATGGGGAATATATATGTTGCCTGTGGAGTCTGTAGGAGGGACATCCAAGCAAGATTTGAGATTTGGGAATAATTGATGTCTGTACTGGATGAAGGATGACCCTGGCAAGTGGGCAAGTATGAGACAGTTTAGGGTGGTAAGAGTAAGTAAAAGAGTTACAAGGAGGGAACTGGGCATCATAAAATCCATTTGAGATAATGTGGCTTCTTTTGGAGAGTAGAAAGCGTTGGAGAGGGGATGGAGTTAGGTGGAGGAGGAGAAAGGAGTGAGGTAGGGGAGGATAAAGGAGTAAGAGATGTGGCTGGTGAGGTAGACAGAGGCCAGATTAGGAAGACGTTAAAATATTTCAAGCAGGGGAGTAAATGATCAGATTTGAGTTTTAGAAAGTCTCTCACGGTGTTGCATGTAGACTTTTCACAATCACAACATTTCTTTACCTGTTTTGTGTTGTATGTATCTTGTATAGACATAAGGAAGCATTACTTTTATTTTTAGATACACTTGTTATTGAAGGTTAACATTAATATATGTATAGAGAAGTGCACGAATCATAAGGATATATAGCTTTTTTTTTTGAGACAGAGTCTTGCTCCGTCACCAGGCTAAAGTGCAGTGGTGCCATCTTGGCTCACTGCAATCTCTGCCTCTCAGGTTCGAGCGATTCCCCTGCTTCAGCCTTCCAATTAGCTGGGACTACAGGTACACACCACTATGCCCAGCTAATTTGTATTTTAGAGAGACAGGTTTTCACCATGTTGGCCAGGATGGTCTCGATCTCCTGACCTCATGATCCACCCACCTCAGCCTCCCAAAGTGCTGGGATTACAGGCATGAGCCACCGAGCCCAGCGGATGTATAGCTTTTATGCATTCTCAAGTGAGTCCCCTGTGTAACCACTACTCACATCAAAAAAATACTATCACCCCCCGCCAGTCCTTCCTTTGCCTTTTTTCAATTATTACCTGTCCCTCAAAAGTGACCTATAGTCTGAACACTGTTGATTAGTTTTGCCCATTTTAGAACTTTACACAAATGGAATCAGGCAGTGTGTACTTTATGTGTGTGTGTATGATAACTTTCACCAACTATTTGTTTGGGATGTTCATCCCTCCTGCTGGATGTAGTAATAATGTTTTTTTGTTGCTCTCATTTTGGTATAGTATTTCGTTGTTGCCTATAGCACAGTTTTTAAAATCATTTACTGTTGATAGATGTTGGGTTGTTCCTATTTTCACCTATTACAGATAGTGCTGCTATAAACATTTTTATACATGTGTATGTGAGCATTTCTGTTGTGCATCTGTGTAGAAGTAGAAAGGTCATAGTTTGTATGATTTAGCTGTGATACTGCTGTCAAACAATTGCCAAACAGTTGTCCAAGTGGTTATATCAGTGACATTCTTGACATCAGTGTATGAAAGTTCTAGTTGTTTCTCATTCTTGCTCATAGTTGGTATTGCCATAGTGGCAGATGAAAAGTGATACCTCATTGTAGTTTTTATTTGTTGTTTCCTAATAAGTGATGCTGAGCATTTTTTCATGTTTTCTTAGCCATTTGGATAGCCTCTTCCATGAAATGCCAGTTTAAATATTTTTGTTTATTAAAAAAGATTGTCTTTTTCTTATTGATTTTTATGAAGTTCTTTATTTTTTCTAGATAAAAGTCCTTTGTGTGATATGTGTTGCAGAATTTTTCCACACTATAGCTTGCTTTTAGCTCTTACAATTTTTCAAACAGAAATTTTTAATTTTAATGAACTCATTTATACATCTTCTTTTAATGTTAGTACTTTTTGTATCTTCTTTAAGATTTTTTTCTGCCCCAAGATCATAAAGATATTCTCTTGTGCTACCAAGAAATTGTATTGTTTTACTTTTCACATTTAGATCTATAACCCCTTTGAATTGATTCTTGTGTATGATGTGAGGTAAGAGTTGAGATGATGTTTATCTATGTAAATATCCTGTTGACCCAGCATTATTTGTTGAAAAAAATTTTCCTTTCTCCATTGAATTACCGTGGCATCTTTTTCATAAAAATAAGGAATCATGTGTTTGCGAATCTCTGTCTGGATTCTATATTTTGTTCTTATGATGGATTTGTCTAATAAAGTGTCTTATGTAATCCCAGCACTTTGGGAGGCTGGGGCGGGTGGATCACCTGAGGTCAGAAGTTCAAAATCAGCCTGGCCAACATGGTGAAACCCCATCTCCTCTAAAAATACAAACATTAGCCAGGCATGGTGGTTCACACCTGTAATCCCAGCTACTTGCGTGGCTGAGGCATGAGAGTCACTTGAACCCAGGAGGCAGAGGTTGCAGTGATCCAAGACTGCGCTACTGCACTTCAGTCTTGGCGACAAGAGCGAGACTTCATCTCAAAAAAACAAAAACAAGTGCCTTACATTGATGTAATCCTGATATCAGGTAGTATAAGTTCTTCAGTTTTCTTTTTTGTCTTGATTTTCTTTTAGCCCATTTTTAGTGTTTGGCATTTACATACAAATTTTAGGATCATCCTGTCAGTGTCCACAAACAACCTGATAGATTTTGATTGGAATTGCATTGACTCTGTAGATCAGTTTGGGAGAGTTGACATCTTCATAATATTGAATCTAATCAATGAACACAGTATAGTTCTCCATTTAATTAAGTTGTCTTTAGTTTCTTTGATGTTTTGAAGTTCTCTCTGTAGTATTCTTGTACTTCTTTCATTAGATCGGTTCTTTTTGTTGTTATTGCAAATGCCATCTTTTAAAATTTCACCTTGTAATTTTTTGTTTCTTGTGTATATAAATACATTTTTTATCTTGACCTTGATTCTAGGGATTTTGCTATATTCACTTCTTAATCTTAATAACTTATTTGTAGAATGATTTGGATTTTCTATGTGCATAACCACCTTATGTGATGGATAAAGAGCTTTTTTCTTTCTTGTCTGGTTCTTATATCTTTCATTTTTTAAATTACCTCATTGCTCTAGCTATGACCTCAATTATAATTTTGAATAGAAATGATGATAGCATGTATTTTGTCTTATTCCCAATTTCAGGGGGAAAGCATTCAGTATTTAAAATCTAGCTCTTGCTTAGAAGTTATTGAAACCTTTTTATCAATTAAGAGAATTCTCTTATTTCTAATTAATGGATATTTTAATCATGAACCTGTGTTGAGTTTTAGCAAATGCTTTTCTCCATTTATTGAGATGATCGTATGATTTGTTTCTCCTTTATTTTGTCAGTATGGTAATCACATTTTTAAAAAAGTTAGAACAGTTTTGCATTTCTATCATAAATCCAACTGATATGCTATCATTTTAGTATTTTGTTGGACTCAATTTGGTGATGTTTTGTTTAAGAATTTGTCTATGTTTAGGAGAGAGATTGGCCTGTGCTTTTCCCTTTTATGTAATGAACTTGCCTTGTTTTGCTAAGTATATGCTAGTCTTAGAAAAGTAGTTGGGAAGTGTTCCCTTTTTTTGTCCAGTTCTCTGGAAGAATTTGGTATTAGTTCTTCTTCATGTGTTTGAAAAAATTCATCAGTGAAGCCACCCTAGACCAGAATTTTCTTTGTAGGAAAGTTTTAAATTATACATATGATTATATTAATGTAGACCTATTCATATTTTAGAAATATCTTTTTGTGTCCTTGGTCAGTTGAGTTTTTTAAGAAATTTGGTCATTTAATCTGTATTTTCAAAGTCTAAGTAAAAGTTGATAAAATCCTCTTAATTTTTAAAAAATGTGTTAAGTATCTGAGTAGTGCCTCCCTTGTCATTCTTGATGTTGACAATCTATGCGTCTTTTTCCCCCCTTGATCAGTCTTGCCTGGGGTTTATAAAATTTATTATTTTATCAGTGAACTTATTTTGACTTTTTTTTTTTGCTATTGTATGCTTATTTTCTAATTCATTAATTCCTGTTCATAGTTTGTTCTTTACTAATATTTTTGGCTTTAGTGTTCCGTTTTTTCTAACTTTGTGAAAATGATACTTAGATTATTGATTTTCAACTTTTCTAACATATGCATTCAAAGCTCTGCATTTTCCTTAAGCATGGCTTTAATAGTATCCTCTTAAATTCTGTCACATTTTTTTCTGCTCAAAATATTTAAAAATAGCCATATGTTTTTTTCTTTGACCACAAGTTATTAGACATTTATTTAATTTCCAATGGTTTAGGATATTCTAAAAATCTTTTTGTTGATTTCTAACTTAATCTAGCTATTGTCAAATAACATGCTATTAATATTTTAGTCTCTTGAGACTATTCTTATGGCCTGGCTATGATCATTTTTACTAAGTGATAGACATGCGCTTGAATAGACTGTAAAGTACATTCTGTAGTTGTAGTTGCAGCATTTGGTGTACATAGATTGAGTCAAATTCACTTATTGTATTGATCAAAGTTTCTATCTACAATTTTTCAGTCTGCTTATTCTGTCAATTATTGGAAAGGATAAGCAAAATCTCTCACTGTGATGATGAATTTTTCTACATCTTTTCATTCTGTCAGTTTTTTCATATATATTTTGTAGATATGTTATTAGATACACATAAATTTATAATTATTATAATTCCTTGCTGTATTGGACCCCTTTATAGCTATGAAATTCCTCTCTGAAGCTCTCATAATGGTCTTGACTTAACTGTCTACAGGTCTTACAGTAGTATATCCCAACTCTCCTTTGTCGGTTGGTTAGTGTTTGCATGGTATATTTTTTATATACTTTGAATTTCCTGACCCTTATTTTTAGTTGTTTCTTTTATAAGAAGCATATAGCTGGTTTTTGTTTGCTTATCTCACCTGACAGTCTTTGGAGCAGCTAATAGTTTATTTACATTTAAAGTACTTGATAATAGAATTGGGTTTAAACTTCCTGTTGTACTATTTGTTTTATAACTGTCTTAACTGTTCTTTGTTCTTCTTTTCTTCTTGCCTTTAAAAAAATTAATAAAGCAATTTTAATTCAGTTTTCTTCTCTCTTTTATTGTTATAGATCTTGTTGTTACTCTTTTGGCTGTCATCCTAGAGATCATAGCATCCATTTTTCACTTATAAATATACTTTAAATTAGTATTTTCATCCTTCCCTGATGATGTAGCATTATTAGAATCCTTTGACTCTATAAACCCCCTGCTCTTTTTGGAATTGTTTGTCATTTAATTTCACAATGAATAAAATAACATGATAAATTATTATTGCTGTTTTATACAATTAGTATATATCTATATTTATTATTTATTTTCATTCCTTCATGTAAGTCTGTGTTTCCCTTTGGGATTATTTTCTTTCTGCTGGAAGAACTCCCTTTAGTATTTCTTTCTATTTTCATTTGTTTGAAACTATTTTGTCTTAATTTTTGAAGCATATTTTTGCTGCATGTAGAATTCTAGGTTGTCGGTTTCTTTCAGTACTTTAAAGATATAATTTTATTGTTCTCTGTTTTCCATTATTTTGTTGAGAAATCAGCTGTCAGTCTCACTTTGGTGCTTTGGATGTTATGTGCCTTTTTCCTCTGTTAAAAATTTTTTCTTTGTTTTTGGTATTGAGGAGTTCTATTATGATGTGCTAAGGCACTTTTTCTTTACTATTTATCCTGCTTGGGGATCATAGAGGTTCTTGAATCAGTTTTAGAATATTCTTTAATTTTTAAAAATATTTTTTGAGACAGAGTCTTGCTTTGTGGCCCAGGCTGGAGTACAGTGGTGTGATTGCAGCTCACTGCAACCTCTGCCTCCCGGGACTCAGGTGATCCTCCTGCCTCAGCCTCCTGAGTAGCTGGGACTGACTACAGGCATGTGCCACCATGCCCAGCTAATTTTTGTATTTTCAGTAGAGATGAGGTTTTACCATGTTGGCCAGGCTGATCTCAAACTCCTGACCTCAACTGATCCACTCACCTTGGCCTCCCAGAGTGCTGGGATTACAGGTATGAGCCACGGCACCTGGCCAGTTTTAGAATACTCTTAGCAGTTATCTCATCAAATAGTATTTCTTCTGGTCTGATCACTTTCCTCCTCTCCTAGAAGTACAATTTTATATCCCTTAGACCCTTTCACCCTGTTTTATTTGACTCATAAACTCTTTTTCCTATTTTCCATTGTATTTTTTCCCTCTTTATGTTAGCTTGGAAATTTTCTAATGACCTATCTTTCAACTCACTAATGTTCTCATCTTTTTTTTTTTTTTTTTTTTTTTTTTTTAGTGTTTGGGGGTGTGGTCTTGTTGGCGGGGGGGTACTGCGGTGGGGCGGTATTGGGTTAATGCAGCCTGAAA
>CAUYLG010045507.1:0-13503 GCA_963573385.1 Cacajao melanocephalus | reverse complement strand
GGTGTGTTTTTTTCTTGATTTAAATTTTTATGTGTTTCTGTGTTTTTTTTGTTATGTGTTTTTTTACCTCTCCAATTTACCTTGTGTCACATATATATTTTTAAAAAAAAAAAAAAAAAAAAAAAAAAAAAACAGAATTCTATGAGCATATACTTTAACATATGTATTAAATCTCCTCCCAAAGAAGCAATGCAACAGGATAGTTGCAAGCATAAAATAATTCAAGATTTTCAATGGAATCATCTTAACTGAAAGTTGGATATGTAGAAATCTCTGTGTATGCATGCTGTGCTATAATCGTTCCTTTCTGTTTATCTTCCAGATCCATGCTCTTTACCTTAGAAGACTAAACTACCAAGGATCCCTTGGCCCATGGTTTTCATCTGGGATCAGCCCACAGAAGGACTTGATAAGAGAACAGAGATTGGGAGAAAATAGATATCAATTGACATATTTTCACATATCGGCCCCTTCTTAGCCAGTCACAGCTCCTAACCAGAAGCCTCCTCCCATAATTGTAACTTTAGTTACTTTTGTTTTTCTTACAGACCCCAAAGTAGGATGTACTCCTACTGCGAGTTTCTGGGTGCTGCATCATGTTGGCTTGTTTCCTTAACTATGCCTGTATTTCTATTAATGTTCTGTTTATTCTTCTTTAACTCCAATGTACCATTTAATTCCTAATGGGAACACAATTCAATATGCATGTATTTTCTAGAAAACTTACTAATACATATGGCAATATTGTGGTTTGGTGGGGATGAAATATGAGATAAGATGTATGGAAGACATCTTTCAGAAAGAGTGGCTCTGAAATACAAAACTAGGTATTATAATTCCAAAGGAAAGAAAGAAAGAAAGAAAGAAAGAAAGAAGAAAGGAAGAAAGGAAGGAAGGAAGGAAGGAAGGAAGGAAGGGAGGGAGGGAGGGAGGGAGGGAGGGAGGGGAAGGAAGGGATGGGGAGGGAAGGGGAGGGGAGGAGAGGGGAAGGTGAAGGGGAGGGGAGGGAGGGGAGGGGAGGGGAGGGGAGGAAATCCTTTACAGCATAACAAAGCATGAAGTAAATTAGACTTGTCATAAGAAAACTCAAGTTTCTTTCTCTTTTTTTTGAGACAGGGTCTTGTTGTGTTGCCCAGGCTGGACTGGTTCACTCCAGCCTCCACCTCCTTGGTTCAAGTGATTCTCCCAGTAGCTCGGATTACAGCTGTACGCCATCATGCTCCTCTAATTTTTGTATTTTTAGAAGAGATGGGGTTTCACCATGTTGGCCAGGCTGGGCTTGAACTCCTGACTTCAAGTGATCCAGCCACCTTGGCCTCCCAAACTGCTGATATTACAGTTGTGAGCCACCACACCTGGCCACAAAACTCAAGTCTCTTCATTGCTTAGTCATTTACTACTCAAGTTATTTAAATATGTAAATATTAATATCTTTATATAAAATGGGAATGTCTACTGTTGTTGAGAGCCCATGAGAAAAGGTGAACGTGCTAAAAGTTGTCTAATAACTTTACTGTATAAGTTATCATTATTAGTTTCACTTTTTATTGTACAGATATACAATAGCTGCATTTTTTTTACAGAAAACAAAAAGAAGGGTGAGAGTAGCCAAATGTAATACCTGCTTTACTCAGTAATCTTTAATAAAGCCTGTCAAGTTGATTGATAGCAGTTGTGGAGATAGACAGTCAGGTGGCATGGACTGGCACAGAGCCAGAAGAACCCGTCTCTCCAATTCTGGTTCCTCTCGTTTTTCTTCCTTTTATCACTCTTAGTTTTAGGACACTTTACTCATGTTTTTCCTCTTCCATTATTCCAGGTATTAGTGTAAAATTATCAGCAGAATAATTGGCTAATTAACACCAATGATTTTAAGTTATATCTTTAGTAGATTTTTATTTTGATTTTTAAGGAAATTTTTAAGGATAATTAAAAAACAATTTTTAAAGGTAGAAATACTGAGAAGAAAATCACAAAAAAAGTCACGTATTTTACATTTTTATATAAAAACACATACAAGCACAGAGAGATGTGTCTGTTGAATGCGTATGTTATGGGCTTCTGGAGATGTTTGTTCAAAGAATTTTTCTCAATAATAGGAAGGAATTGAAGGGTTCTTTCCTGAGCATTAAGTGACCAGATTGTGCTACTTCAATTGATTTTTTTTCTCCACCTGCAGAAAAACAGACAGTATGATCTAATTGATTTTTTTTTTCTGTTGCCAAATACCACACAGCATTTTTGTGGTGTTTCAATGACCTCTACTCCCTACTTTCTGTCTCCCTATACCCACTCTGTTCCAAATGCTTATCAACTATTTATAACAGATGTGGTAAAAATGTGTGCAAAAAGAAAGAGAAGAGGATTATAACAAGTGAATGTTGTCTTAGCTACATCTGTTCTAGGTCTCTCTGACCCATAAGGATCTATACATTTTCCTCTTGATTCTAATTTTCTATTTAGTTTTTCCAGATTCTTAAGTATTAAAGAAAAAGTCTTCATATGTAGGCTGTACAAAAATGAAGTGGAATTGTAATTGAATTTCTGCTTTGTAGGATAATAATATCTGATTTTTAGGTACACAGAAAGCAGACAAGGAACTGGTCAAAATACAATTCTGGTCCAACCACCAGTAGCGGGCTTTCAATGAACATCTTTAATTCCTCTGCTGGTTGGTGTCAGAGGCAGAATTTAAATTCAGATCTGACTGTCTGTCTGTCGCCTGTGCCACAATGTCCCCCTTAAAGCTGTACAATTTAAACAGTAAAAAAATCATTTATTGAATATTTGATGCATGTTTTTATGATAGCCTAAGGGCTTTCTCAGTTAGAAAGCACATATTCTATAGTAGCCAAGGCTGGACTTGGACAAGGTCTATTATGACATCTGATGAGTGAATCAACATCTAGAATTGTGCTTTCCAAAATAGTAAGTGCTCACATGGGACGATACTGAGTACATGAATACAGCTAGTGTGACAGAAACCAAATTTTAAAATTTTACTGAATTTTAATTAATGTAAATTTAAATACCTACATGTGACAACTGAATTGTTCAGCTCAGCCCAGATATGGAACATACCCATTATCATGGAATATTCTCTTGGACAATGCTGACTATACTGTATTCTTCTGTTTTTTGTTTTGTTTTGTTTTTGAGATGAAGTTTTGCTTTCGATTCCTAAGATGGAGTGCAACAGTGCAATTTCGGCTCACTACAACCTCTGCCTCCCAGGTTCAAGCAATTCTCCCGCCTCAGCCTCCCGAGTGCTGGGATTACTGAGGTCCACCGCCACACCCACTATTTTTTGTATATTTGGAAGACATGGGATTTTGCCAGTCAGCCAGGCTGCTCTCAAACTCCCGACCTCAGGTGATCCGCCTGCTTCAGCATCTCAAAGTGCTGGGATTACAAGTGTGAACCACTACACCCAGCCCTTCTGTGTTAATCTATGTATATCTTCAACAGTTTGAAATGATATGAGGCTCTATATCAAAAAGTTAGCTGTCAAGACCAATGGCAGAGGCTGCCCAGGTTACATTTAAAATGACATAGTTTCCAGACCCCTTTGTTCTCAGCAATATTTCTGTTAAAATCAAGGCAAAAGCTGCACCTGGATTCTAACTTCTTCACTACCAGTCATTAGCTGACTATCTGCAGAGAAATATCCTTGGTTGTTTGGTCTTATGTTTTCAATTAATCAATGGACACAAGCTACTGATTACATTAAACATGGCAAAAAGTTGTAAAACTTGAATTTGCTGCCCTCATCTTTATTTTACTTCAATGAGAAATATGACAATATGAGTTTCACCTTAGCCAATTCCCTCACTAGACATCTATCTCCCTGTAAAGAGATTCCTGATTCACTTTTTTTTTTCTTTTTGAGACAGAGTCTCACTCTAACCCCCAAGCTGGAGAACAGCAGTGCAATCTCGGCTCACTGCAATCTCCGCCTCCTGGGTTCAAGCTATTCTCCTGCCTCAGCCTCCTGAGTAGCTGGGATTACGTGAATATTGACACTTAAAGTCTCTGACAGAGACCCCTAGGAAAAGGGGTTTAGCTTAATTCTCCTTTATTTCATTCAACTGACTACTCACAGCATATTTTTGTTCAGCTAATAAATTCACGTAAACAAGGCTTTTCCAACTCTAACATGAATGTGGGCTGCCATCCTGAGCTTCTCATTCATAGCCAGGACCCTTGGAAACTTGCATTTCCAGGTAGCATGAAACGTTCCCCAGGTTGCCTCTTGGAGCTCATAGTTGCAGTAGCAATGGCGGTGAGTTAGTGATCAGCACTTCTTCTTTTTCTGAGCTGTTTGCCGTCCCTCCGTCCCTCCTTCCCTCCCTCCCTCCCTTCCTTCCTTCTTTTCCTCTTTCCTTCCTTCCTTTCCTCTTTCCTTCCTTACTTCTTCCCTCCCTCCCTTCTTTTCTGTCTTCCATACTCAGTAACATTTATCAAGCCCAGGGGTGCAAAACTCTTGAGAGAATTGACATGCCTAAACCCAAGTGTCTTGATTTCAGCTGCATTTTATAATCATTTAGATACAATTAAAATATTCTGATACTGCATATCTCTGGAAGACTCTGTTTGGAAAGTCTCCCAAGTGATTTTAGCTCAGGCTAAGAACCACTGGAAACATAATGTGAGACAGAAAGAAGAGTGGGGCTATAGATGAAGCTGTAACAGTAGCAGCTACCTGTAGGGGGTGGTATAATCAATGACACAGACAGCCCATTCCTTTTCACTCTTGCACTCATGTGCAGTCTTCACTTATACAACAGGTATGCGTTACTTACTGTAGTCTAACTCATGCTCACCTTCTTCACTTAGGCTCTGGTACAACTTGGAATGCTTGCTTTCTCAAGACAAGCTCAAGAAATGCTTTAAAATTGGCGAGAGCTAGACAGGCAAATGCAGATTAAAAGATGATGTGTGGAAAATTATAATATGAAATCTTTTTAAAATGCTTTTAATTTCAAACTCTTATTTGATAAGCATTATTGTCCAAGAATCCTTTCAACTAAGGTCTCACATAGAAATTGAACCACTCTTGTGAACAGATTATGAGGACAGAAAAAAAAAAAGGAAATTGAGAACTCACATATGAGGGAATAGACATGTTAGATTGCCAAAGGATTTCTTTCTTCAGTGCTCTCTGTTATTTCACTGTAACTGACATTTCGAACCACAATAGAGTTAGAAAAAACAGAGTATCAAAAGCAGAAACCTATCTTACCAAAAACACAAACACACATACACAGACTTTTTTCCAACCTAACTAAGCTATTACAGCATTTGGGGAAAAAAATATTCAGTAAAGTAAGTGCAGGCAGGGCACAGTGCCTCCTGGCTGTAATCCCTGTGCTTTGAGAGACCAAGGCGGGGGGATCACTTGAGCTCAGGAGTTCCCGACTAGCCTGGACAACATGGTGAAACCTCCTCTATACAAAAAATACAACAAAATTATCTGGGTGTGGGGGCACGTGCCTGTACTCCCAGCTACTCAGGAGGCTGAGGCAGGAGAATTGTTTTAGCCAGGGAGGTGGAGGTCGGAGTGAACAGAGATAGCACCACTGTGAAATTCCCTGAACAACAAAATGAGACCCTGTCCTCCCAACCAAAAAAAAAAAAATAAAATAAAAAAAAGTGTATACTTCAACAATTCATAGAACTGGTGTATTCATTATTTCAAGGCAGTGTAAAGATGCAGGAATATATTACCGTATTTCCCAAATATGGCATGATTTTTTTTTCTCCTAATTATCCCTCGGAAAAGAGAAGGTTGCCTTATAATCAAGTCCTTGCAAATCTTTTATTACAAGTTACTCTCTGTTTTCTCCAGGAAAGATATATTAGCTTGAAATATCCCGAATCAATTCTAGTTTTTCTAGTTTTAGATGTTTTTCAGAGGATAACTTATAGAATCACTAAAAGCAGAGGCAAGGACATTTCATATAAATTTTGTCTTTGTGCCTGAGGATTTGAACTCACAATTGGAGATGTCACTGTAAACATGACTTAAAGATCTCCTTAAAAAGCAGTACAAGAGTTGTTATAAAGTAGAGACTGTCATTATACACCTGTGTGACAAATGAACAACAACAAACGTGTTCTAATGTTATAAAAGTTCATAGTTGCTGCTTGGGACAAATTTTTTGTTGATAGTGTGCCACACTTTCAAAAATTGCTAATAAGCAACATTGTTTCATTAAAGGGATGAAAAAAAGTAATATTTATAAATTAGTATTTTTTCATATTACTTAAAATATGTATGTATAATCAAGTTGACAAATTAAATAGTATAATAATACATTTAGTTGTTCTATGAACATTTCTAAAAGTCTGTTTTTTTCTAGAACATTTTCTTTTGCATCACAGTATTAAGCAAATGAGACATTTCCTTAAAATTGGCACCACCTCAAATTTGAGCATATGCTTTAAATATGTATTTACTAATATTTGTAATCAATTAGTATTCAAAGCACAAAGAGGTTGTTAAATCTCTGCGAGTGAGTTTATATATGCATTTAATTTTTTTAACTAATAGAACTTCATTTGTTGGAAAGAGACAACTAAAATTGTAAATTAAAGCTCTTTCTAAATAATAAAGTTCTAATGGAGTATTAGGCATTTACCACCCATGACAGTTAATTTTGTATTATGACTGACATATTGACACATATCATTTAATTTTATATTAAATGTCCATATGACTGGGCCACAGTTCCCAGATGTTTGGTCAAACTATCATCTAGATGTATCGGTGAAGGTACTTTTTAGAAGAGTTTAACATTTAAATTAGTTGACGTTGAGTAAAGCAGATTATTCTCCATAAAGTGGACAGACCACACTCAATCTGTTGAAGGCCTTAAGAGAAAGTCTGAAGTCCACTAAATAAGAAGAAATTCTGCCTGATACTGCCTCTGGACATGAGCTGCAACAAAATCTCTGGCTCTCCAGCCTACCAGCCTGTCCTGCATTTTGCAAACTTACTAGACCCCACAATTACTTGAGCCAGTTTATTAAAATAAATATCTATTAATGTATCTATCTATTCTATTCTATTCTATTCTATTCTATTCTATTCTATTCTATTTGTTTTGTTTCCCTGGAGGACCTTAACACGTCCTCTATCCCTGGTTCATTTTTCTGCTTAGCACTTGTCCCCTTTCAGTGTACTATAAAATATATTTCATTTGCATTTTTCTTTATTGTCTGTCTCCTCCACTAGACTCTATTCCCTAAAAAGGCAGATACTATTAACTTTCTGCTACCTAATTTTATGCCTGGTACAAAGGGACTCCCAATAAATATTTATCAAATAAATGAATTAGATGCTTCATCAATCCTTCATTATAATTATAACATTAAAAAAAACTAAAGATTTCATTTTATATATAGACAACATCAAGGAAGAAAAATCATAACAATGAACAAAATATAATGAATGCATATTTTAGGTGAACTGGCCACATTTATTAGACTGTGATGATGTTTTAATTGTTTAAATGGAAGTGATTTGAAGTTATCTTACTATTATCTACACAGATTCATTTAAAAAGATATTAAGACTAATAGCTAATTTTAATAAAAATAGCTAATACATAAATAGTTATTTATATCCTATATAGTAGAAATATATCTTAAGCAACAGCCCCATATTTTCATTGTCATTTATGGACTCACTTTTTAATCTAATAATTGATGAAGGCTTAGATATTTAGTTTGCTTGAATTATATAACATGAATTTCCTTTTTTCTCTGGGAAAGTTTAATCAAAGTCTATTATGCAGTAAGAAGCTGAAATTAGTTAATGAAGTCCAATTCAACTTTAAAAAATATAGCTTCTTACTTAATTTCAGTTTATTTTGGAAACATGAAATACTTTAACATTTTGTGAATCATTTTTACAATTCTTACTTTCAGAGCAAATTCATGAAAATAAAATCATTAAACTTTCATAAAATCATATCATATCTTCCAAATATATAAAACTAATTTTCATAAAAATAACATAATATTATCATGAGAAAGAAAACACTCAAACTATAAACAAAACAGCTACAAGAGTGAGAATATATGGTACCTAGAAAGAAGATGGTTGTTAAGAGAAGGCATAAAACTATTTTTGAAACACAATTAGAACTGTTTATTTTATTAAAAAGTTGACATAGGTTATCTTTGGTGTTTATGACTTGCAAACTAAAGTATTTAATATTTAACATGTTTAAATACAAGCAGCAGCAGTTTGGTAATCAAAAGGAATAATTTGAATCATCTCAGAAAAATAAATTTATTGTAATTAGGATATTTTAGAATATGATTAAAGCATTTGAAAGAAAATGTATTCACCTTTCTTGTCATCAAAGTACAGAGTCTGTTGAGCTGGATTTGACCACTGGAGGGAGGTGTTATCATTTTGATCAACCCTGCAGGTCAAAATTGCAGTTCCGCCTTCAACAACGGTTACATTTTGTGTTAGTGGAAACTGCCCTTGGCTGCCTAAAAGGAGATTAAAGAAAATGTTGGTTAAATGAAAGTCATAAAATGATTAACTTCCCAAGATCTACACTGGCCTTAACTTCTCATGCAAAATAAAATTTAAAGCAACCGAACAACAGCAAAACTATTTATTACAAAAGACAAAAAAAATTGAAAATCCTGAGAACAACAGTGTTGCAATATTATTAAGACTCCTTTAAACTCCCTTTCTTGTTCTAGGAATTTTTTTTTTACCTAGGCATATATAAAGATTTATATTCAAATAGTAATATTATAATCATTGATTACCCTAGGCTTTGCGTTTGTTATCATGGTACTAGACTTGGTCAGTGTTGAAGATAAGGCACTGAAATAACTTTCAATGAGTTGAACTCTCTAAAGCAGTAGAGGAAACATAAAATATTTCCCTGACGGCTTTTATAATCCTGAATAAATTTTTTGAAATATGGATACTAAAACTTTAGATTCAATTTCTGATAAAAGAAATAAAAAAAAGAATCCCGATTAACTAGGTTTGCCTGTAGATTTAGCTCTTTTTAGAAATACAAAAATGTATTGTGCAAAACAGTGTGAGTACTCTTTAAAAAGTGTAGAATATCCATTCAAATTTTAAAGTGATTAATCCAGGAGATACAGATAATACTCTTCTTAGTTCCTTTTTGCAGTTTCTTGATTTTCTCCAAGTAATATATATTTCTTTTATAATCAGAAAAATACATATTTTTAAATGACCCTTGTTAATTTGGATATCATCAGTATGTAATCAAGGTTTTGATCTTCCTAAGCATTTTACTAATTTATTAAAGTAATTCATGTAATAAATGAACTTAATAAGTGCACTTCTAATCGTCTAATAAAATTTGAGCACATGAATGCATAATATATAAATTTCTCTTCAGCAAGATGATCTGAAGGTAAACTCTGCTAAGTTTGATTACCAAGAATAACATGGGTAATAATGACTTTCTAGAATCAGGTAACAATATTATTATATAAGCAAGGTAGTTCATTAAGTCAAGGATAATTTACATATGCAAGAATACTATAATGACTTAATCAGATTCATTAAATATATTTCCCTTTTCTTCTTTAGTTTTGTAATGATTCGATCATTACTACAAGCACCACTTGAGCTTATGGCGGAACTACTGGCATAAGAATCTTATTACTGGGAACTCCCGGGCAAGTTGACTGAATAGGAACAGCTCCGGTCTGCAGCACCCATCAAGACCAAGGCAAGTGGTTTCTGCATTTCCAACTGAGGTACCTGGTTCATCCCACTGGGACCGGTTAGGCAATTGGTGCAGCCCATGGAGGACAAGCAGAAGCAGTGTGGGGTGTCACCTAACCTAGGAAGTGCAAGGGGCTGGGGAACTCCCTCCCCTAGCCAAGGGAAGCTGTGAGGGTCTGTGCCATGAGGGACTGTGCTATCCAGCCCAAATACTATGTTTTTCCCACAGTCTTTGCAACCCACAGACCTGGAGATTCCCTTGGATGGCTACACCACAAGGACCCTGAGTTTCAAGCACAAAACCAGGCAGCCATTTGGGTAGACACCGAGTATTTTCATACCCTAGAGGCACCTGGAACACCAGGGAGACAGAACCATTTACTCCCCTGGAAAGGCGGCTGAAGCCAGGGAGCCAAGTGGTCTAGTTCAGCAGATCCCACCCCCACAAAGCCAAGCAAGCCAAGATCCACTGGCTTGAAATTCTTGCTGTCAGCACAGCAGTCTGAAGTCGACCTGGGATGCTGGAGCCTGGTGGGGGGAGGGGCATTCACCATTACTGAGGCTTGAGTAGGTGGTTTTCCCCTCACAGTGTAAACAAAGGCTTCAGGAAGTTTGAACTGGGCAAAATCCACCACAGCTCTGCAAAGCCACTGTAGGCAGACTGCCTCTCGATTCTTCCCCTCTGGGCAGGACATCTCTGAAAGAAAGGCAGCAGCCTTAGTCAGGGGCTTAAAGATAAAACTCTCATCTCACTGGGACCAAGCACCTGGGGGAAAGGGCAGCTGTGGGTGCAGCTTCAGCAGACTTAAATGTTCCTGTCTGCCAACTCTGAAGAGAGCAGCAGATCTTCCAGCACAGTGCTTGAGCTCTGCTAAGGGACAGACTGCCTCAAGTGGGTCCCTGACCCCCGTACCTCCTGACACAGAGACACCTCATACAAAAGAGCTTTGGCTGGCATTTCATGGGTGCCCCTCTGGGACAAAGCTTCCAGAGGAAGGAGCAGGCAGTAATCTTTGCTGTTCTGCAGCCTCCTCTGGTGATACCCACACAAAAAGGATCTGGAATGGACCCCCAACAAACTCCAACAGACCTGCAGAAGAAGGACAACTAATAAACAGAAAGCAGTAGCATCAGTATCAACAAAAAGGATGACCACACAAAAACTCCATCCGAAGGACACCAACAGCAAAGACCAAAGATAGATAAATCCATGAAGATGAGGAAAAACCAGCTGAAAAAGGCTGAAACTCCCCAAAACCAGAATACCTCTTCTCTTCCAAAGGATCACAACTCCTTGCCAGCAAGGGCACAAAACTGGACAAATAATAAGATGACAAATTGATAGAAGCAGGCTTCAGAAAGTGGGTAATAACAAACTCTTCCAAGCTAAAGGAACATGTTCTAATCCAATGCAAGGATGCTAAGAACCTTGTGAAGCATGCACAGGTATCAATAGCCAAATCGATCAAGTGAAAGAAAGGATACTACAGACTGAAGATCATCTTAATGAAATGGAGCAAGAAGACAAGATTGAAGAAAAAAGAATGGAAATTAATGAACAAGGCCTCCAAGAAATATGGGACGATGTGAAAAGACCAAATCTACGTTTGACTGGTGTACCTGAAAGTGACAGGGAGAATGGAACCAAGTTGAAAAACACAGTTCAGGATATTATCCAGGAGAACTTACCCAACTGAGCAAGACAAATCAACATTCCAATTCAGGAAATACAGAGAACACCACAAAGATACTGCTTGAGAAGAGCAACTCTAAGACACATAATAATCAGATTCACCATGGTTGGAATGAAGGAAAAAATGTTAAGGGCAGCCAGAGAGAAAGGTCGGGTTACCAACAGAGAGAAACCCACCAGACTAACAGCAGATCTCTCTGCAGAAACCCTACAAGGCAGAAGACAGTGGGGGACAATATTCAACATTCTTAAAGAAAAGAATTTTCAACCCAGAATTTCATATCCAGCCAAACTAAGCTCCATAAAAGAAGGAGAAATAAAAACCTTTACAGACAAGCAAATGCTCAGAGATTTTGTCACCACCAGGCCTGCCTTACAAGAGCTCCTGAAGGAAGCACTAAATATGGAAAGAAAAAACCGGTACCAGACACTGCAAAAACATGCCAAATTGTAAAGACCATCGACACTATGAAAAAACTGCATCAACTAACAGGCAAAATAACCGGCTAGCATCATAATTTGAGGATAAGATTCACACATAACAATATTAACCTTAAATGTAAATGGGCTAAAAGCCCCAATTAAAAGGTACAGACTGGCAAATTGGATAAAGAGGCAAGACCCATTTGTGTGCTGTATTCAGGAGGCCCATCTTATATGCAAAGACACATATAGGCTCAAAATAAAGGAATGGAGGAAGATTTACCAAGCAAATGGAAAGAAAAAAAAAAAAAAGAAGAAGGTGTAGCAATGCTAATCTCTGATAAAGCAGACTTTAAACCAACAAAGATGAAAAGGGACAAAGAAGGGCATTACATAACGATAAAGGGATCAATGCAACAAGAAGCGCTAACTGCCCTAAATATATATGTATCCAATACAGAAGTACCCAGATTCATGAAGCAAGTTCTTAGAGACCTACAAAGAGACTTAGACTCCCAAACAATAATAGTGGGAGACTTCAACACCCCACTGTCACTGTCAATATTTGACAGATCAATGAGACAGAAAGTTAACAATTATGTACAGGATTTGAACTCAGCTCTGGACCAAGCAGACCTAAGACACATCTATAGAACTCCCCACCCTAAATTCACAGAATATACCTTCTTCTCAGCACTTCATCACACTTATTCTAAAATTGACCATATAATTGGAAGTAAAAACTTCTTATCAAATGCAAAAGAATGGAAATCATAACAAAACAGTCTCTCACACCACAATGAAATCAAAATAGGACTCAGGATTAAGAAACTCACTGAAAACAGCACAATGACACATGGAAACTGAACAACCTCCTCCTGAATGACTACTGGGTAAATAATGAAATTAAGGCAGAAATAAATAAGTTCTTTGAAACCAATGAGAACAAAGACACAACTTACCAGACTCTCTGGGACACAGTGAAAGCAGTATTTGGAGGGAAATATATAGCATTAAAGGCCCACAGGAGAAGGCGAGGAAAGATCTAAATTTGACACTCTAACATCACAATTAGAAGAACTAGAGAAGCAAGAGAAAACAAATTCAAAATCTAACAGAAGACAAGAAATAACTAAGATCAGAACAGAACTGAAGGAGATAGAAACATGAAAAACTCTTCAAAAAATTAATGATTCAGGGAGAGAGATCCAAGATGGCTGACTACTAGCAGCTCAGGATTGTAGCTCCCAGAGAAAGCGCATAGAACGAGAGGACGCCACACTTACAGATGAATTTTTGTTGCCCACGGACCAGGAGATTCCCAGCGGAGAAGCCCCAGGGGTCGCCAGCGCGACTCTTGTGGCCAGCGTGGCGGTTTTACCGGCACCTCGGTGTGGTGGTTCTTGGTGCAGAGTAAACGGGACTGGGTCCCCTTTTGGTCGATGTTTGGAGCTCCGGGAAGGCAGACTCGCCTATTTACCTGATTGAAAAAGGGATTCAAGAGGGAAGCCAGACCGGAGATTCCCAGGCAGAAAAGAACTACGAATCTTAATGCCGCTGTCTTAGTCGGCACAGTGGGTTGCTCAGATTTCGGCACTGGGAATCAACAAGTTGGACGTCCACTCAGAGACCTACTTTGAAAGTTGGC
>CAUYLG010045506.1:0-15069 GCA_963573385.1 Cacajao melanocephalus | reverse complement strand
GGCAGCTTGCCAAGTCCAAGTCCAGTCTCTCTATGACCAATGCAGTTGCCCATGCTTTGTTTCCCCACTGACCAATCTATTGCCCTCACCCCCTATAAAACCCCACGCCCAGAACAGCCAGGTGCGACTTCTCTGGCCCCTTCCCTGGACCACAGAACCTCACCCGGGAGCAGAATAAACTGGAATTTAGTTTTCCTTATACTGGCCTCAGTTTCCTAATTTTAAATTCAACAGTAAGCCTTACACTGGGCACAGGTATAACCCCATGGTCTGGAGTTGTTGCTCTGCCCCTAAACTGCCACTCCCGGCTACACCTCCACTTATTTTGAAATTTAGGTTGGGCCCAGGAGGGCACAGAGGTCTGGGGTGAAAGTAATGGGGTTCTTTGGAATGTAGCTCAGGGTTAAATTGACTAGGGTGGATCCCTTCCCGGTTAAGGAACTAACATATCCTCCAGTGGAGCCCTCGGTGAGGACCCATTGATAGTAGGTGGGTTCTAGGGGGGTTTGCTATAGGGATTTACAGCACAGATTAGGGTGGCAAGGGTGGTGACCGTGAAGAGTCCCAGAATCTTACCTTTAGTGAATTGGGGGAGGAGTGTTTGACGCTCCATTGTCCTTCCAGTGGGACAGCCTTGACGTGGGTGTGATGAATCCAGGCCGTTAGTCTGTCCATCTTGAGTGTGGTGGGTGTGGTCAGGATAACTGTGTAGAGTCCCTTCCAACAGGGAATGAGGCTGGAGGTGGCAAATCTTTTAACAAGGACAGAGTCTCCAGGCTGGAAGGGATGTGTTGGCTGCTCTGTGAGGTCCAATGGGGTGGGATGGGTGTCCTTAGTGAGCTGGTGTATCTGGGATTGAACAGACGGGAGCGCCTCTAAGGACTTAAGGGGTGTATAATTATGGACTTCGGCATGCACGGTATCCGTGGGTCTGGAGAGTAAGGGAGGGGGCCTACTGAACATGATTTCAAAAGGAGAGAAACCTTTTTGATAGGGTGTGCATTGGACATGGAGGAGGACAAAAGGAAGCAGCCTGACCCAGTTTTCACCGGTTTCTAAGATAAACTTTGTTAGGGTTTCTTTTATGGTCCGGTTCATTCATTCAACTTGCCCTGAACTCTGGGGATGATAGGCAGAGTGTAATTTTCAGGGTATACCCAGGGCCTTGGCTAGGCCCTGAGAAATTTGTGCAGTAAAGGCAGGCCCATTGTCTGACTCCAGTGTTAGAGGGAGGCCGAACCAAGGAACAAGGTCCTGTAATAGTTTTTTTTGTGTGTGTGACCACTAAAGCAGTCTTGGACCTAGTGGGGAAGGCTTCGACCCATCCAGAGAATGTATCTATAAACACCAGGAGGTACTTATAGCCATTTGCTGGGGGTTTTATTTCAGTGACATTTACTTCCCAGTGTTCTCCAAGGCTAGTCCCTCTGAGTTTTACTCCTACCTGGCTAGACCTGTTCCCTCTCGGATTTACTCGGGTACATACATCACACTGAGAAGTAATTTGCTTGATAAGTTCATGTAAGTGGGGAATGTAGTATTTGGCTCTTAGCAGCTCAGTTAGTTTGGTCTGTCCTAAGTGGTGGCCTGCTGTGTGTCCTTAACTAGGGCCCATCCTAGAGCCTCAGGGACCACAATTCTTGTGTCCGGTAGAATCCACCATCCTGTGGAATCTTGTGTGTCCCCTTGTTCTTTAGCAAAGTCCTCTTCAACTGGTGAGTACATAGGGGTAGGGGGCAGGGTTGGGGCCGGCAAGTTACAAGAAGAGTCAGAGGTTTTACTAGTCCCAAGGCTGCCTGTGTGGCTTGTAGGTCAGCTGCCCTATTTCCCTTTGCCTCTGGTGAATCTCCCTTCTGGTGTCCTTTGTATTAATGCCACTGCCTTGGGCTTCCATATAGCCTCTAGTAGGGCTAGGATTGCTTTATTTTTGATGGTTTTTCCCTCTGAGGTAAGTAGTCCTCTTTCATGATAAATGGCTCCATGTACATGAGCCATAGCAAAGGCATACCGGCTATCCGTGTAGATATTAACAGTTTTTCCCTCTGCCCAGTCTAAGGCCTTTGTCAGAGCTATGAGTTCTGCCTTTTGGGCCGAGGTTCCATGTGATAGAGCCTGGACCCAGACAACCCGCTCTAGGGTGACTACAGCTCCCCCGGCATACCTGACTCTGTCGACCATGAAACTGCTGCCATCCGTATACAGTACCTCCTCTGGGTTCTGCAGGGGGACGTCGGTGAGGTCCGGTCGAGCAGCGTGGAGGACGTCCATCATCTGTTGGCAGTCGTGTATGGGTTCCTCAGGCTCGCTGTCTGGTAGCAGCGTGGTGGGGTTTAAACCTGTAGCCTTTAAAAACTTTATGTGGGGCTGGTCCAAAAGTAAGGCCTGATATTGAACTATGCGGGCATTTGACATTCGTTTTCCCGGAACTCCAAGGAGTAGTGACTCCACCGCGTGGGGTGTCACTAAATTTAACTCCTGCCCCAAGGTTAGTTTGTCTGCCTCCTTGACTAACAGGGCTGTAGCTGCCACCTACCTCAGACAAGCTGGCCACCCAGAGGCTCCAGGATCAAGTTTTTTTAAAGGTAGGTGACTGGCCAGGACCATGGTCCCAAGGTCTGGGTGAGCACCCCCTTAGTGACTCCCCGTTTTTTTTTTTTTATGCACAAACAACCAGAAAGGTTTAGAGATGTCTGGCAAGGCCAAGGCTGGGGCCATAGTCAGGGAAGTCTTGAGCTTGTCGAAAGCCCGTTGCTCTATCTCTGTCCATGTCAAGGGCTGATTTCCTCCAGTGCAGGCAGTACAGGGGCTTGGCTATCTTGGCGAATCCCAAAGTCCATAGCCTGCAGTACCGTACAGCCTCAAGGAATTCTTGAACTTGGAGTTTCATGGTGGGGGTGGGTATTTGCAGTACCGCTTGGACTCGGCTGGGTGCCAGTGCCCAGTTGCCCTTCTCTATGATATAGCCCAGGTAAGTAACTTTCGGTTGGCAGAGTTGGGCCTTTTTAGCTGAGACCCAGTAACCCAAAGTCTGTAGGGTCTTTAATAATGACTGGGTGGTCTCATTACAGGCCTCCTGGGTTTTTGTAGCCAACAGTAAGTCATCCACTTATTGGAGTAGGGTACACTCAGGGAACTCAGCTCGGAAGGTGGCAAGATCTTGGCTGAGTGCCTCATCAAACAGAGTAGGGGAGTTTTTGAACCCCTGAGGCAGCCTTGTCCAAGTGAGTTGCCCTGAGACTCCAGTATTGGGGTCAGTCCATTCAAAAGCAAATATGGGATGGCTAACAGGGTCCAGTGGGATGCAAAAGAATGCATCCTTGAGATCCAAGACAGTGTAATGGTGGTGCTCTGGGCCCAAGAGACTTAGGAGGGGGTATAGATTTGGAACCGTAGGGTGGACAGTTTCCACTCATTTGTTTACCTCCCTTAAGTCCTGTACAGGCCGATAGTCCTTTGTGCCTGGTTTTAAGACAGGGAGCAAGGGGGTATTCCAGGGGGACTTACAGGTAGTAAGGATCTCTCCTTTTAGGAGTCTGGTTATATGTGGAGCAATTCCCCAACTGGCTTCCTGGCTCATGGGATATTGTCATTCCTGGACTGGAGTTGCCGTTGCCAATAGCTGAACCACGACTGGGGTACAGTGACTTGCCAAGCCTAGGGCATTTGTCTCAGCCCACACTCCAGGTACAGTCTCTTGGAATTGGTGGAGGAGGTCTGATGTTGGTGGTTGATCTGCCTCTGAGGACAAAGCTTCCTACAAGAGATACTCGTCTGACAGAGCACAGGTGATGAGGATTTGCTGAGGTGGCCCTGATACCAAGGGAGGAGGAACTGAGAGGCAAGCCTGACCCTCACCGAAAGAAATATTTGCTTCAAGTTTGTGGAATGAGTCCATCCTAGGTATGGGTACGGACACTCTGGAATGACTAAGAAGGAGGGGGTGACGGTGCCATTCCCCAGATCAACTAGTTAGTTGGTGGTCCAAGGGCTTGTTGTGGTTTTTTCTGTGGTCCCCTGGATAATTGTTTTTCTACTGGATAGTGGTCCTAGAGGCTCAGTAAGGACTGAGTGGGCCACCCCGGTGTTGACTAAGAAGCTGACAGATTTGTCCCCAACTTTTAAAGTGACCCTGGGCTCCTAGGGGCTTAGTAAATAAGAGCCCCAGCCCCGTCAATCCTGATCTTCTAAATTGAGGGTAGCCCTCGATGGCTTTTCCTGAGTGGTTACTCGTCTTTTTCTTTTGGAGCACTCATTCTTTCTAATGTTTCTCTTCTTTACTGTACGCACATTGATTTCTTCCTAATGGGGGCCAGGGACCCCAGGGGTCCTTTTACAAGGCCCCCTGCACTTGTGGAATGACTTGTGTCTTCTGAAGGGCTGCTATTACTGCCTTAGTAATCTTTTTTTATTTTGTATGGCTCCAGGAGTATCCCTGTCATTAAAAACTTTCTGGGCAATTTCTAGCATTTGGGATAAGTTTGTTTCCTGGAATCCCTAACTTCTGTAACTTTTTTTAATATCTGGGGCTGACTGGGAAACAAAAGTGAGATTGATGGCCCACTGATTTTCTGGAGCCTCAGGGTCAATAGGAGTGCAAGTGCCATAAGCGTCTTGTAGACGCTTAAGTAAGGCAGCCAGCGACTCCTGCGGACTCTGAGTTACAGTCCCTTACCTTGGAGAGGTTAGTGGGCTTGTGGGCCACTCCCCTACCCCTTTTAAAAGATACCAGTGAAAAGTGTTCAGAGCCTGGTGAAGTGTTGGCATCCCATTGGGGTCAGGTAGAGGGAAAAACCTCTTTAATTTGGTCCTGGTTTTTTTGTTTGTTTGTTTTCTACTGTTCCTAGCCCTGGACCTATGATGGCTTTCAGGGCTTCCTGTCTAATTCTGCCTCTTTCCTCTGTGGTGAACAGAATCAGTAATAATTGTTGGTAGTCGTCCCAAGTGGGGCAATGAGTCTGGAGTACAGATTTTAAGAGCCCTGTCAAAGCCTGGGGCTTCTCAGAGAACGGGGGATGTTGAGCTTTCTGACAGAACTTACTCCATTGTAAAACCCTGCTGCCCCCTTAAGTTCCCCAGCCTCCCAGCACGACCCCCTCCTGGGGAACTTTCCATCTCAGCAGGTTTCTAACCCTCCCCCTCTCACCATCTTAGCAGTTCCCCAGCACGATCCCCTCCTGGGAACTCTCTTAGCAGTTTCCCAGCCCCTCTCCTCCTGCACAACCCCTCACACTGGATGCATCTGCCAGGTTGCAGGACATAAAAATCCCCTTTGCCACACCACAGGTGCTGAGCCCTAATTTTGGGTGCAGCCCGGCAGCTTTTCCTTTGCTCTTAATAAAGCTTGTGCGAGCACTTGGTGTTTCAGCCCTCTCTTAATTTCTATCAACTTCCAGTTATATAAGTCACTTGATGAGAAGGGGATGTGAACAAAGAATGGATTACCCCGATTGTCTTCTCCTGTTGGGGGTGCCTCTCAGAGAGGAAGGACCGCTGGTGGGTGTGGAGCCCCGCTGCGGGTGTGCAGGTGGGACAAGGTTTGGTTACTGGTACTGTCCAGGGGGGTGCTGAGGCCCTGGTTCACAGGGCCTTGAGTAGGGTGAAGGTAATTTCCGATCCGCCAATGGTGCAAGGAGAATGGCTAGCCCAGAAGGGGCTTTCTTTGGGCTGGCTAACATGACCTGCAGCCTAGCCTGTTTTATGCAGCATTTTAGCCACGCAGGGGGTTGTTGGACTAAATCCATCCATTGGTTAATGTATGGAAACTGGTCAAGGTGTCCAGGAGTTCCTGCAACCATTTTCCATACAGCCTGGGTAATTTGAGTCGTAGGTCCCAGTGTCAGGCCACCCAACTCCAAAAGACGGCCATTCTAGTTTACATCAAGAGCAGAGTTCTCCAGGGGTTAATTTTACTCCATATTGGCCTGAAAACCCAACCTTGAAGTTGGCCGTCATGCATTGGAGGGGGGTACAAGGCTGGGAACAAGACGACCTCATTTGGTTTTTCCTTCAGCTTTTGAATTTCCCCCAAGAGATTTCACTACTTTATGAATAGCTTCACTGAGGAGTTGAACCAACAATCTTGCAGTCGAAGGCCCTATACCTTAACTACTGTGCTTACAGGTCACTTGCAATACAAAGAGTTAGAAAGCTTTTTTTAAAGCCATATTTTGAATGCAAATACTGCACCCTGAGACAGCATGATCTGCATGAAAGCTGGGCTGGGCTGGCAGCCGGCAGAGAAAGTTTAAAACTGAGCTTGCAGCCGCTGGGCCGGCTGTGAGTTCCCCACCCCTGCAGCTCTTGGTTGCCTTGACACAGGGACCCTAAAAAGCATTGAATTCCTCTCTCCCTATCTCTCTCTCTCTTTTTTTCTTTTCTCTGTCTCTGTCTCCTCTCTCCTCTCTTTCTCCTCTCTTCTGTCCACTCTCTCTCTTTTCTCTGTCTCCTCTCTCTTCTTACCCTTTCTTACTTTCTTGTCCTCTCTCCTCTCTCTTCTCTGTCTGCTCTCTCTCTCTTTTTCTGTCTCCTCTCTCCTGTTTTTTCTCTGTTTCTTTTGACAGAAGAGACAATGACTTCTTTTTTTTTTTTTTACCTTAAGCAGGCAAAGAGGGATGGTAGTTTCTTATTTAAAGTTTGATTCCCTAAAACAGAGAAAGAAAAACTACACCCAAGTCATCGGGGGCAGAATTTTCTCTCAGACATGAAAAAAAGGAAGAATGAGGCCTCAATGATAGAATAAGAAGCAGAAAAGGAAATCGAACAGAATTGTTTCCAGGGGTGTACACTCAATTAGAGTTCCTTGAAGTCAGTGGTCACTTAGCTAATGGAGAATATTATCCACCTCAAGAGCAACAGGTCTAAACCACTGTATATCAGGAAACAGGAGTTTAACAAAACTGGTGAATTTACAATAAAGACAGAACCACATACAGGATTACAGACAAAGGATGGGTGCCCCCCAGATGGGAGACCAGTCTGATGCCTGCCCCGCCACGTCCCCAGAGGGCTGTTTCAGAGCGTCTTGGCTAAGGTGTACCCGCATAAACCCCGGGCCTGGTCACCTCAGAATTTTTAGTCCTGAGATGAATCACTGTTATTCCTTATGATGCTCCCGTGGAACCGCGGGTGACGGCTCTCACAAGCACCGTAGGCCAGTAGTAGGCTACTACTGGCCGTGGGATTACATATATACACATTCATTCTCACACTCACACAGAAGTTACGGAAAACAACCGAAAACTAATACCAGAGCCTCCGCACAATCAGAGGTGACAGAAATATCAGAGCCTCTGCACAGAGGTGACAGAATTACCAGAGCCTCCGCACAATCAGAGGTTACAGAAATACCAGAGCCTCAGGCAACGTCTCCGTGAGCCTTGCCTGGTCAGAGTTGCAATGACCGCATCCGGTCCCCTGACTCAGGCTACAGATACAGGTGGACTGGTCCCCAGACCTGACTTACCTCCAGAGTGTTTGGTAGAAAAACCCCTACCTCTCCCCTCCCCCTTGATCTCCACATCCGGGAGACTGCCTACAGACCTCAGTCTGCCTGGTAACACCGAGCAACCGATCATGGCCCAGCCTTAGCCCGCCAAAGCTGAGCCAATCCCCATGCAACACAGCTCCAGCCCGCCAAAGCTGAACCAGTCCCCATGCGACACAGCTCCCCTCTCCACCCATCCTGATCATTCACCAACCACTCACCCCCACCTCGGCTGCAGGCCTCCCCATCCCTATAAAATCGCCCAGCCCCAGCCGCTGGGCGCAGCTCTCCCTTTCTCCCTCTCTCCGCCTGCTTGAGTTGCCCGTAGATCCCAATAAACCTGGACTTGGCCTTCGGCTCTCAGAGTGTTACTTGGGACTAGACAACTGGGAAAGGACGACAGAAGGGGTCGTACATTTAGGGGGTCGCACAATTTAATTTATAGTAGCATACACAATCAAGTACCTTGAACTAAATGTAATAATAGATGTACAAAACCTCAAGCAAAAGTTATGAAGCTTTGTTGACAGTGTCAAGTGTTTGTGAGGATGTGGAGCAACAGGAACTCTCAGACACTGATGGTAGAAGTGGGAGTTGGTACAACTGTGGTATGCACTTCGGTGGTATCTAGTGAAGTTGAAAATATACATAATCTATGAGCCAGCAATTCCTCTCCTACATATATAGCTTGTGTGTGCACATATGTACCAGGAGACATTAAACACATGTTTGTAGCAACATTTTTCATAATTGTCCCAAACTGGAAACAACCCAAATGTCAATCAACAGTAAAATGATAAACAATTTCTTGTAAAGTCATAGAATGGAAAGCTGTAACGCAACACTGAGAATGAGGAACCAATGCTACATGCAACCAGGTTGAATCTCAGAAGCATAATTGTAAGGGAAATGAGCTGGATACAGAAGGATATATGCATTATAGTTCTGTTTATATAAAGCTCAAGAAACAATAGTGTTTGGGGATCTATATTTGAGTGGTAAAGCTATAAAGAAAAGTCAGAAAGCAACAGCCAAAACTGTCATGAGAGTGTGTTTTTGTTTTGTTTTTAGGAGAGAGAGGAGAGAGGTTGTGATTGGGCAGGGACTCACAGGAATTGCTGGATTTCTGGTGTGTTTTGTTTCTTGATCCTTATGGTGATTTGCTTTACAATACTTGTTAAGCTGCACATTTACATTTTATGCAGGTCTCCCCCCACCACAATTAGAGTGTTTTCGAATGTGGAGATGTTAAGATCTATCTCAGGGATTGTCGTGGGAGTGAAATGAAGTATAAAGCCATTTAGAGCTCTTAGAATATGCCTGGCACTTTGTAAGACCTTAAGAAATGTTAGCCGGCTGTGGTGGCATGCACCTGTGCTCCCGGCTACTCAGAAAAAAAAAAAAGAAATGTTAGCTATCTAAACATAATACAGATTTGCTGTTATTATTGCTTCTCTTATTTGTTGCCATCCCTGCCCCCTTTCCATCATATTTGTTGCCAATGTTTCTCAGCTTACTGTTGGTATTTTATTTGTTAACACTGTCTTCTGAATCAACGATCTTTTCCTTTATACTTTCTTTCCTTACTCTTAACCATAGAAGGTTCCCTCCAACCCAGAGATTTAATATGTATTGTATTGTAGCTTTAAAAGGGGTTGCTTTTGAACATTTGATTTTTTTATTCCTTTTACAAAAACAAAATATATGATTAAAGAAGAATTTGTACATAATTGCATAAAATCTACATTTAATTCTCAAATTTATCTGGGATTCATATTTAGTGTCATGAGAGAAAGGAAACTGACCTTTTTTTCCAATCAGGTAATGAAGTTTCCCCTGTGCCACGAATTGAACCATGTATCTCTCTTCCACTCACTGTTGCAGCTGTCTCCTCTTGCATACATTAAATTCACAACCATTTGCGACAAAAGCATAGACTGGAAACTTGGTACTTGAACTGAATGTGATAATACAACTCTGAAGGGAGAGGGGATGGTTGCCATGCAGCAGGAGGGTAGCTGCAACAAGGAGAGAATGTGAAAGAAAGGTGGAAAAAGCCTGTGTCAAACAAGTATTCCTTAAAGGCTGCATCCTTGTGTGTGGTGCACAAGCCACTTGCTGCTATGACGTTTGGCTAATTATGTCTGTTGACTTCGCTTTCCTCGTTTATCAACTCTATATAATAATAACGCCTACCTCATATGATGCTGTGCACATGATGGCTAATTCAAGTAAAGAACACAGGCTTTGGGATCAGTCAGTCTAGTGTCTTATCCTTGACTCTACCACTAAATAGCCACATGACCCTAAGTAAGTTTCCTAACTTCCCAGCCTGTTTCATCATCTGAAATATGTGTCAGTTAATAGTAATTAAATTAATAGCAAATTAGAAATAGAAAGTAATACTTAAGGGAGTTGCTATGAAAAGCTAATAATGCTTTTAAAGGCTTGGCACTGGGTGCCTGACACATAATAAGCTTGGAATAAATCACACTTGCAGTGATTTTAATTTTTATTGCTATTGTGGAAGGATCAGGAAGGGAAAGAATATTCAGCAAAAGAGACTGAGAAGTAGGCATCAAAAAGATCTGGGAGAAGGAAACCATGAGACAGGTGTCATGGAAACAAGGGAAAATAGTATCAAGAAGAAGGGCGATAATGCAAAAGGAGGTCATTCAAAGGCTGGTTTCTTCTGACAAGACAAAAGAGCAATTTTCATCTCTTAATGACTAATGAGAATGAAGAGATAAAGGAAAGGGAAAAACAATAATTATAAATGAAGGGTGTCGAACATAACATTTTCTAAAAGCCTTCTTCCTCTTAACCCTGTAGTCACCCCAGGTCTTCTATGGCTTCCAATTAAGGAAAATACATACTTCCTAAATAAAGGTAAGCCAGCGTGACACAAAATGAAATAAAAAGTATCATTTTTGCATCATTTTGATGAAATAAAAATTTAGACAGTTTCAGGTTTACACAGTGGAGGAGAGGATGATGGGGGAAGGAAAGGGGATGAATTACAGAGTAGGATTTCAAAGTAATGATCTTGAACCTCCAAGCTAACTCCAGTGAAAAGGTGGTAGGTGTTGCATTTATTCCTCTTTTCACTCTACCTGGTTTCAGAAAGAAATTCTGACAGCATGTCTAGGTAAATCATTCAATAGCGTTTATAGAGCAAATTTGAGAAAAGGTGAGCAGGAAGTGGAACTAAATTCTAATCTGGGAGAGATGAGTGGGCAAATCCCCTCCAAGGATAGATTTTGGAAAAGGTAGGGAGGAATAAGGGGTTGTAAGAGCCAGGTTGTGCTGGGGGCCCCTGTGGCTTTGGGGGCCTGAATAAGCGGCCTCCTGCCTGGGTGGTAGGGTGTTCTTTGCTTATGGAGAGATGGAGGTGGCTACCAGGGACCAGAGGTGTCCCAGAGGGATGCAAAGTGTGGGCCTCTTGAACCTTTGCTCCTGCTCAGTTCTCAGCTAAAGGGTCAGAGGCAGAGGGCCCTCCCAGTCTACTGGCCATAAGCATTAAGGAGGCTGAGGCTTAAGGCTATCATGGAATGTGAGGTGGTGATGGGCAGAGCACAGGACGCTGAGCCTCCATCTCCCTCCACCAAGAGGTGAGTGTGGCTCCATGGGAGGGGAGTGGTGGTAAAGTGAGATTGTGGGGAAATGAATGGAGCAAGGGGGATAGGAATGAGATTGTGGGGATATGGATGGAGTGGTGGGGATAGGAATGGGATTTTGGGGATATGGATGAAGCCGGGGGATCTGAATAAGATTGTAGGGATATGGATGGAGCAGGGGGAATAGGAATGAAACTGGGGATACAGATGGAGCAGGGGGGATCTGAATAAGGTTGTGGGGATATGGATGAAGCAGGGGGGATAAGAACGAAACTGTGGGGATATGGATTGAGCAGAGAGGATAGGAATGAAATTGTGGGGATATGGATGGAGCAGGGGTATAGGAATGGGATTGTGGGGATGTGGATGAAGCAAGGGAAAGGTGCCAGGGAAGAGCAGAGCTGGGGGTGATTCTGGAAGGAGAGCACTCTTAGGCAGATTCTGGGCCTGGCAGCCCCAGGAAGGCTGCATTAGGCTTCTTGCAGTGTGTGGCTTCTACTCCTCCCTGGGAGCCTCAGCCTCGACCCTTTTGTCCCCCATCGGCCTGCTAGCCTAATTAGATCCCAACCTCCACTCCCCCCACCACATAGCCCAGGGTTCTGTTTGAAACCAGTGTCTGCGGTTCCTGCTAGGCCTCCTCTACCTGTCACTGTAGATGGGAGCCCTCCAGCCTGGCTGTCATGCCCCTCCCCTTCTCCCCTGTCTTCCTGTCCTCCACCTACATAGCTCCATGCTCCTTTCCCTGAGGTGCCAGCTCTGGCTGCTGCACATCCTGTCTCCTCAGCCCAGGGACTCCCTCTTCCCTCCCCAGCAAACTCCCTCAGGTCCTCAGGTCTGCATTCGTTTCACTCCACTTCTTGCCTTAAATGAAATCATTTCCCCTGTCCCTTGCCAGTCTTGACCTCTTCATGAGGATAGGTACTACTGTAGCTACAAGAAACTTGGGACCCTCAGGGATGGAGGTCACATGTCATCTTTTATCACCTTCCAATCTGAGGTCAAGAGATGGGGCAGGAGTAGTTGTCCCTTCCCAATACAAACAGGACTGGAGCCTCTGGAATACCCATTTTCAGTTTTTGTCACCCCTGTTCCCCATTTGATGTTTCATGACATGTTCAAGAAGAAAGCATTGGAATATTATTAACTCATGGGTGCAGGGATTGCCTCTATGACCTAGGAGACAGGTCAGTTGTGTTAAGGGGCTGTTTGGGAGATATTCAGTTCATTTCAGCTTCCTTTCCCCTTTCCTATAAATGAGGTTGATAAAAACATTTCCTCGTGGTATGACCCCCCCCTTATAGCTTGTATATATAGTTCCATTTTTCTTTATCTTTCTGAAAGTAATATTACACAGAGACATGAAATTAGATGTTTATATATATTAATGGATGTAGAAGTCCATAAGATATATTATTTGGTGAAAAAATACACAGTATAGAACAGCACTTATATTTGATCACCTTTACCTATACATATATCTATCTGGGTACACAGGTACAGGGAGATATCTGGAAGAACATTCACCAAAGGGCTGACAATGGTTACAAAAGGGTGCAGAGTTTCAGGTAATTTGTAGTTTAGTTTTTGTATCTTCCTTTATTTTTGAAGATTTAATGAAGAGATGCTCCTTTCATAAAAAGCATAAAGTCACCAAATAAATAGACACATGGAGAATAGACCCTTAAGCTGGCAGAGAAGGGAGCAGGAACAGAAGTCACATCATTCCCCTCCACTGTGCTGGTATGCAAGACCTCTTCTCCTTCCCAAAGGAAAACTGCTTCGTGGATTAATTCATGCAGTTAGAAACCCACCCCGCACTCCTGTTATTCCCATCACTAGACTCTGAAAACAGTTAGTTAAGGATTCATTTAGGTCTGGGTCTAGATCCTTACTGTGGCTCAGAAGCATCACTGTGTTCTCCAGGGACCTCTTTTGACCTCTTCTCTGTATGTGTCAGCTCCTTCAGGGTGATGATCAGATTCTCAAAAACCTGGCCTTGTTGCTCTCATTGTCACAGGTTTCTTTTGAGTGACCCTCCTCACCACAATATGAACAGCAGATTGTGTATTTTTGCTTCCTGGCTCTACAAATATTCCCAGGACCATCCTTCTTATATCCAGAACCACCACTGATAAAAAGAGACTGAGCCCCAGAATTGTTGGGGAAATCAATGACCAGCACTCGATCCAGAGGTCTGGCTCTTCCTCTGAAGGGAGGGGCACTTGTGGGTGTCAGTAGAGGGTTGCAAGACTCCACCAGGACCACATCCTCATCTGAGTCATCAAGGGTATCACCTATTTCTATCACGTTGCAGTTACAGTCAGCACTGGCGATTGATATTGGCTGGGGGCCCTGAAATGCCACAGGGCTGGCTGCCCTCTCCATTATTGGCTCAGACCTTCTCGGCCGCTTCCGTCTAATAAACGCATCATCCCAATCCTCTTCCTCCCTTATCATCTTGATTAACTCCAGAAAATTGGGGAGCCGCTCCTGCTTATTTGCATACATCCAGAGAAGATGCTTAAGCCTGAAGCTCAGGTCCCTTTTCAGCTCAGTGCCTAAAAGAAGCTGTTTCAGGCGAGTCTGGTTTGCATCTTTCTCAGCTAGGATGCCTACCTGAATAGCATTCTGGAGCTGCACCTCTAAGCGGATCACATAAAGAGAGGCTTTCTCCCCTTGTGCCTGCAGGGTGTTAAAAAATTTACCACGGGCAGTCACACTGCTTTCAGACTCCCCAAACACCAATTTCATGGCCCGCAAGAAATCTGCTACACTTAGGTTGGGGTTGGCAGCCTGAAGCAAACGCATGACTTCCCAGGCAGGGCCCCTAAGGGTTTTCATCAAGCGCTTGAGTTTTTCCTCCTCAGACATACTCAAATCTGGCAGGACCCCATTGACTTGGATCAGCCAGTTTTCAAAGGTTTCTTTCCCCTGGGCTGGAACCACCCTCCCCGAGAACAACTTCATGTTTCTCTCTGCCATGTTGACCATTAAAGGACCGAGACTCCTCCCCAGAGACCTCAACATGGAATGGGCCCAAGGCGGCAAAGGCTCATTCTGTCTCCGGCTGTTACCCACACGTGCAATGATGCTAGCCATGACTGACGACAACAGGGTATCTGAATATAAGATGCTCGCACTTTTTGGAAAAGCCTTATCTGCAGGATTCTCCAGAGCAACAATCCTGGGCTTTGCCTGCTTTGTATTTCAGGAGGGACTGTAAAGTAAATAAAAACGGTTAATAAGGCTGTGGGGAAGCAGTCTGCAGTAGCATTCCCCATCTTCCTGAATAGCTTTGCAGTGCATTTTATATCTGCCCAGTGCCTTAAAAATACCCTGCAGGAGACTGGCAATTAAGACATTCCAGAGCTAGCAGGTGTCCCTGGAGTAGTAGAGTGTTTTTCAGAGCCACATCTGTCCCCTCCTGCCTGCACTCCAGGAGGGGCAAAAACTGTTGCTTCTAATTCGAGATGACATAGTGTTTGGAGCTGATACTGGACCCTCAAAACAGAGCTCAATGGTGTGTGTCACAGATTTATGGTAATAATAACCCATTAACCTCATGGCCTCAGGTCTCAATCACACCCCCTTGTCAACGTTTCCCCTGTTATTTCTCAGATTCTTACAGGAGTTCAGAAACTAGCGTTGGCCTTTATTTTAGTTGTAGCCTCTCAACAGGTGCCTGCCACGAGAAAATTAGCCTCTGGGGTACGGCCGACTTTTGTTCACTGGGGGTCGCAGATCCCAGTCCTCAGGGCCTCAAGACTGGGCCACAAAGGAAGAAAACGAAGGATTGGAAGCAGCCTCATCCGAAAACCTGATACCTCTCCTCCACCGCCTCCACTGTCACCAGGCGGAAAATTCCCTCTCCCATCTTCTGAACAGAAGCCAAAGTGCCTCCTGCCCCCCGACCCCCTTACATTTCCTCGGAGAAACCGTCCGCCTACCAGCTCAGCCATCAGCCGCACA
>CAUYLG010045503.1:0-40231 GCA_963573385.1 Cacajao melanocephalus | reverse complement strand
TTGATGAGGAACTATGATCCCCTGTAGAAGGAGAGGCATTCTGATTTTGAGTATTCTCAGCCTTTTTATGCTGGTTTCTTCCCATCATTGTAAGTTTATCCACCTGTCGTTTGTAATTGCCAACTTTCAAATTAGGTCTCTGAGTGGCCGTCCAACTTGTTGATTCCCAGCGCCGAAATCTGAGCAACCGCTGCGCCGACTAAAACAGCGGCATTAAAATTCGCGGTGCTCTTCTGCCCGGGAATCTCCAGTCTGGCTTCCCTCTTGAATCCCTTTTTCAATCAGGTAAATAGGCGAGTCTGCCTTCCTGCAGCTCCAAACATCGACCAAAAGGGGACTCTCCCGTTTACTCTGCACCGAGAACCGCCGCTCCGAGACGCCGGGAAAACCGCCACGCCAGCCACAAGAGTCACGCTGGCGACCCATGGGGCTCCTCCGCTGGGAATCTCCTGGTCCGTGGGCAACAAAAATTCATCTGTAAGTGTGGCGTCCTCTCGTTCTGTGTGCTTTCTCTGGGAGCTACAATCCCGAGCTGCTAGTAGTCAGCCATCTTAGATCTCTCTCCGTAAATACCTTTCTTATGTGTTGAGAACTTGGTTGAGGTATGTGAAAATGGTAACTCTATGTCTCAGCTATACTAAGCCCTCAAATTCATTTTTGCTTCATTCTTTCTGAAAATCAACATTGTGCATTAATTATTATGTAACGGAAGGTATTGCAATGCATGTAATATGATTCTGTGATCAAGAACACCAATCAGCAATCCTGTGTATGTACGGGCAAGGGGCTTCAGTGCCTCTCCCCTTGTTCCACGTCTCCATTGGCAGGACTGAAGAGGACACCGAGGTGCCTGCCCGTTTCCCAACTCTTCCTTGCTACTGCCTCACCACCATTGTGGGAAATCCACAGATCAATCTGTGTTATACTTTGTTTTCTATTTGTTTGTTTCCGTAAAAAGCCCCAGAAACCCATGCTGTTCTTTATTTCCCTTATTATCAGTTCAGAATATCCTGCCAAAGGACCCTCTGGGAATCACAGGCAACTGTTTACAAAATCCTCTGTATGGTCAGCATCTTCTCTGAACAATTGCGTCACCTTCTTGCTCCAACTGGAAACCTGGCTCTGGACCCTGCAACCTCCGCAGCCTTCCCCACTGGGTGTTGATCATTTCCACTCTACTTGGCTATCTGTATTGGAAGTATGGTAGGGGTCCACCTTGTTCCTAGTTACTGTTTCAACTTCATTTTCTCACGTTTCTCCATAAATCGTCTTAGCTTTGAATCTCCAGTCTTCTACCTTTTACCACCATCCACCTTCTTATAATCACCTACTAATTTCTGTGTCACTCCCCTTCCTTACTTGAAGATTTTGCTCCAGGCTCATTGCATCTCAACCCAATACTGTCATAACTCTTGGTGATTTTAGTATCTCATAGGTGATCCTTCCTATGTGACAGCCTCTCAGTTCCTTGACCTCTGCCTCCAATGATAACGTCTCCTGTTGGACTGCGGCCACACATTCACTCCCAGCGTCATACCTTAAACCTTCTCAGAATCAGAAGTCTCTCCATTACCACAATTTCATGCATCCTATGCAATGATCAGCAACTTATTTTTTTCAGATTGATTTCAATGATATTTAAGTCCTGCTAGAACCTACGTTCATGGATTCTCCTGTTTTTACTGTCCTTTGCACATATCATGTTTTCACTTCTCAGACAGCTAAAATTTCATGTTTACTTAATAACATCCTTTCCTATCATTCATTTTCAACTTTCTCATTTAATTATGAGAGTGTTGGTCTAGTAGAACCGGGGAGATACCTCACATCCACCTTTGAAAAAGTTATTCAGCACTGAGGAGTATGGTTAGTTACAGCTCCAGCTTTTAACACCTCTGAGTCTGCTGTTAAATCCTTGGAGGGTTCTCAGCTGATGACTAAGCAAGACCCTGGCACCGAGATGTAGCCATTGCCAGCCAATGGCTACGAACTCTAATGGGCTTCCTGGTCCAGGGGTGGTATTTATCAGTCGGTATTACAGTCTGCTGGCTTCTCCCTCTTTCATTTTGGAGGCATACCTCTAATAAGTCTTTATATTTCACATTCCAACTCAACACTGGCACAGCTGGCAAAAGTATAACCTTGCCTATTTCATACCTACATCTGTGCACTGCTGTCCCGTCTCACTTTAAATTTATCAAGTAGATTAAGTGGGCCCTTTGTGCTGCCAGACAATCATACTAAATTTTTTCAGTCAATTTACTACCTGACTTTCATAGAACATTACTTTCTATCTTTTAGTTTTTCCCTCATTATCTATATAATGATAACTCTCAAATTTTGGATCTCTAGGCCCAACCTCATTCCTAAACTTGACTCTTTTATCTAATGGCCCTCCCACCATTCTTACTGGAATTTTTAACAGGTACCTTCAATAAGCCCCAAATGAGCTGATTTCCTCCAGCATCCTGATCTAAACCTGCTGCTCCCCAGCTCAGTTCACAGCAACTTCATTATTCCAATTGATTAAGCCAAAAACATTGTCCTCATTCTTGAAGCTTGACTTTTTCTTATAATTCACATTTGAGCTATTAGCAAATTCTGTGGCTTTACCTTTGAAGTATGTCCTGGATCTAACCACTTCTCTCTATAGCTTTTGCTGTCAGCCTATGCTGCTACATATTCTCTTGCCTGGATTGTTGCAAGTGCCTTTTAACTGGTCTCCCCACTCAGTCCTTGTACCCACAGTCTACTGTTAGCACGGAAGCCATAGTGCCACTGTAGAAGTATAAAAAAAAGTTCAGTGGTGACATTCTTGTGCTCACATCTCTTCAATGGCTCCCACTCAGACTAAAAATGCGTAAAAGCCTAAGTCCTCCAAAGGTGTAAGAGTCTGACAGGATAGGAACACCTGTTACCTGTCTGGCCACTTTCCTTGTGCTTTCTTTACTCTCACACGAAGTCTTTTTGCTGTTCCTTGAACACCCTGGGAATTTTTTCACTTCATAGTCTTTGCTTCTGCCTGGAATTTTCTTCCTTCAGATATTTATAATGCTCACTCTTGAACTATCTTCAGATTGTTGTTACAATGCATACATAACCTTGCTCTCCACCTTATTTCAAATTAATTGCCCACTCCCACAGTATTCCATATTCCCTTTTCCTGCCTCATTTCACTACATAGGACTTATCAGCATCCTGCACACCCTCTATTTTACTTATGTATTTTATTTCTTGTCTTCCTCACTGGACCATAAGCTCAATGAGAAAAGGAAGTTTTTCTTGTTTTCTTTACTTCTCATTTTCAGTTTACAGCACAAAGATGACATATAGTAGGTACTCGAAAACATTTGCAGACTGTGAAGGAATAATGAATTATATGTTCATTACAGGTTTCTCACATCTTGTTCATGGTTCTAGGGACCAGAAAGGAAACGTACATCTAGTTTATGCCCTTGAACTTTTTGTTACCTAGCTGGACAATTTTTACTGCCTGTGCATGTACAAATGAATTAATCTTTCAGTATAGCCTCTGCTAACATGGGTTATAAAGTCATAAGTGTGTTAGAAATACACATTGTCCACTTCTAATACCACAGAGCAGCACTTGGTCTTTGGTGTCATGCCTTTTAGAGCTCAGTAATGTTTAATTCAAACTTTAATTTGTGTGTTTTTTCCTGATGGTTTAATAGCTTCATGAGAGTAATTCTCATTTTCAACACAATAACATAGCAGTCTGGTTGAAATCAAAACTGTGTTACTTAATCTAGACCAAGGGATATTGCAGGCATCCAGATTCTTGAGTATTTGAGTTAATTAAAATGATTTTCTGTAGTAGCAACTCTGATTAAAGCAGAAGGTCTAAATAATTAGCTTTCGGCATGGAAGTTTAAACAGAAAACAATTCATGAAATTCCTTATTGCCCGATTACCATTTATATAATTATGACTTCTCAACCTTTATCTCTAGCCCAGATCTCTACAGATGCCTGACTCAGATTCATATACTCCTCTAACCAGTTGTCCCTTGGCATCTCAAACACATAATCTATGTGTCAATGAATGGCACATCATCTACTTAGCTGCCCAAGACAGAAACTGGGTGTCATGATAGAGTGATCTCTATGTGTATAGTACTATAATGCCCAGAGTACAAAGTTGATTAAAGTGCAGATCCTGCCCTTGAGTAGGGTCTATCTAATGGGGGAAACTGACACAAAATTATAATTTCACTTTCTTATGGTAAGATGATATAGAAAAAAGGTCCTTTTAGATTAAAGGACTATTGAAAAATCCCGTGTGGAATATCGAAGGGTGAATCTTGAAGTTGAAAACCGGAAAGACTGTATCAAGCAAAGAGACCAATCAAAGCAAAAACACAGACGAATTACAAAGTTTAAGAACTGAAGTGTGGTCTGAACATGTGTTTAATAATAATGTATAACACAATAATATACTGTATAAAGGCATTGTAGTGGAATATGAAGGTGGATGGGTAGAAATGGACAAGGTCACACGGAGCCTTGCATAGCATGCTGAGAAGCTGTGGGCAACAGGAAACTACTGACATAATTTTCGTAGAGGAATTCATGGTCAGACTTGATTTTAGATCTCCCACTTTAGGTGTTGTGAGGATGATGCAGCAGGAAGTAGGAGAGCATGGAGGGAGACAAATTAGAAAGCTATTGCTTTTGTCCAGGAACACAGGAGGGACTGACCTAGAGAAGTGACAAGAATAGGAAGCTGGTAATAGACACAAGCAATAATCAGGAGATGAAAATCGAAGAATCAGGTGCAGTTAGAAAGACAGGGTTTTTGTTTGCTTGTTTGTTTTGAGATATGGTCTTTCTCTGTCACCAGGCTGGAGTGCAGTGGCGTGAACATGGCTCACCGCAGCCTCGACCTCTTGGGCTCAAGTGATCCTCCCACCTCAGTCTCCTGAGTAACTGGGACTACAGTTGTGTACCACCACGCCTGGCTAATTTTTAATTTTTTTTTTGTTTTTTTTTAGAAACTGGTTTCACTATGTTGCCCATGCGAGTCTTCACCTCCTAGACTTTAGCAATCTTCCAGCCTCACCAACCCCACCCTCTCCCCTGCCACTGCCTCCCAATGCTCTGGGATACAGGTTTTTTTTAGAGATTGAAGAGACTTTTATGCTAGTATCTACAAGGATGGTGAGCACTTCTGTGAGTTATGATAAGACCCGTTTAGGATGTGCTAATTTCAAAATGACCAGGAGACAGGTGACATCATATATCTAGCAGTCAGGTGCATGTACAAGTCTGAAATTTAGAGGTAAAATCAAGGATTTAGCAATGAGAACCATCAGTGTATGGGTGATTTTCACAATCACTGGAGTGGGTTGCCCAAAGAGAAAGTGTATAAAAAGAGCTAGTCATCAAGAATGGAAGCCCGAAGAGAGAATCAGGATCTGAATAATATAAAAGTCCATGTAGGATGTAAAGAAGGAACTTTCAAGTAGATATGAAGAACCAAGAGAGGGAATAGAATATTTGATTACTCACTGAGAAGACATTAGAGATAAATCCCATGAGTAAGGTCGCTAAGATGTGGGCTGAAATGTGACTGTTGAATCTGTGATGAGAATTTATGGATAACAAGGGCAAGAGTAATTTTAGTTGTGAGGGTAGAAATTGAAGCTAGATTATAATGGATTGATTACATGAAATAGTGTAGAAAAATAAATACAGAATACTGATTTAATAGTCTTGGTTGATAAGAAATCATAGAAAACTGAGTTTTGGTTAGAGGATTTCCAATTTATGAGCATCTTAAAAATGAAACTAATGCTCATGAACGTCAAGTAATTTGCATTAGGTCACCTGCTTGTAGGCGTTGCACTCAAATTCGTAGTTTTTGACCCCTAAACCTACTTTTGATTTAAGCCAATAGACAATGCAATATTAATGGTATAAGTAACCCAATGATCATTACTATCATCACCCTAATATTCTACTCTTTTCCCACAGTACCACCTTTCCTTGCAGCTGCAGTTGGACCTTGTTTTAGCAAGATAATTATGGAAACAAAAAAGAGGATGGATTGAAGAGTCGAGACATTGTAGGCAGTGGAAAGGAAGCAAGAGAGGGAGGGTTGTCAAAGATGAATTCAGGGTTTGTAGCTTGGTTGACTGAATTAATGATGATGCCATTAAAAAAAAGAGGCAGCCTCAGAAAAGGAGCTACATGTTGAGAAAGGAAGCAGAAAGGGGTGGGATGGAGAACACTGTGGTAATAAATCCCTATAGCGCCTTAGCATCTTCCAGTCCTGGTATTCTTAACATATACAACAATGCTTCTCAGAATTCTGTAACACATGACCAATTTTTCATTAGTGAAAATAATTTCTTTTTTTTTTTTTTTTTTTATACGGAGTTTTGCTTTTGTTGCCCAGGCTGGAGTGCAATGACACGATCTCAGCTCACTGCAACCTCTGCCTCCTGGGTTCAAGCAATTCTCCTGCCTCAGCCTCCCAAGTAGCTGGGAGTACAGGCATGTGCCACTACGCCCAGCTAATTTTGTATTTTTCGTAGAGATGGGGTTTCACTATGTTAGTCAGGCTGGTCTCAATCTCCTGACCTCAGGTGATCTGCCCAACTTGGCCTCCCAAATTGCTGGGATTACAGGTGTGAGCCACTGTGCCTGGCCAGTGAAAAGAATTTCTATATTCAGTGTTGCATCAACTAAAACATAAATGAAAAACTAAATTTTACTAGAAACGGCCTAATTCAGGGCCAACTTCCCTGAATATTGGTATCACTTAGCTAAGATTTTAAGTGGTAGATTGTTCCGAAGAGATTGTAAATGAAGTGTTTTTTTTTTAATTTTTGTGTTGTGTGGTATACATTTATTGAAAGAGAAATTTGTGCAAAGTAATGGATGGCTTGGCTGAAACCACTGGGGAAGGTAGTATGTTGCCTAGTTTTTCAGATGAAAAGCCTGACTTTTTCTCTAGAAAAAGAAACTTCATGTTTTAGTCTTCATGGCCTCTTTACAGTCCAACTGTGATACGAAATACCTTAACTGGAATTAGTCTGCATAGCAGTTGGAAATTTGCAGAAAATAATTAAAGAAGAATTGCTAAATGAAACCATGTAGTTTGAATCCACTATTCCATCAATACCTTTGAGAGTTCATTTTTGAGTTTATACCTATTTCTTTTGATTGATTCTTGAACCTTAAAAGTAGTTATCCATTCAAACCCTTTGGTTTAAATCGCTGAGGAGAGGGAATTCAATGAAAATATTTGATAAACCTAATTTGCATTATTAACTGTAATTAGGGAAATGGTATTTGAATGGATGGCTCAAACATTTTAGAAATAAGTTTGAATAAGTACTAATGTCTTCCTTATGTTTGTTAAATGTTTGTATATCCTGACGGCAACATCTGTATGCGTGGCCTTTATTTCCACTACCCTGAAAGATTAATGTCAGAGCAGCATAGGAATCATTTGTAAGGCAAAAGCCTGGGTTATAAAAATCTCAACTATGCATTGTTCTCCTGATATTCTTCCCTAAAAATTGTCAGGAGAGCAACCGGTAAAGAGAGGGTCAGTATTAATTATAGCAGGTTTAGCTTTCCTGCATATTGCATGACACATGAGGATAATAATAGTCTCCGACCTTGGTACTTTTGTGTTATGTTAATGATCGTCAGTAAGGCAGTGTGCCGGGAAGACTACACAGCCTTTTACTTCTGTTGGAGGTATCTGCGTTTTAATCTAAAATATCTATGTTTAAATTTCATCTCCCAAAAGGGATCCCATTGAGTCTACCCTCTTTTGAAACACTTCATTGTGCCAGGGAGTGGATTTTCATGCTGTGGTGCAGTCAGATGCACTCTAGCTCTACAGCAAGTGTTCCTTAAAGAGATGCTTCTGTACTTTGCTTCTTCCCTGGATATAGCAACTATGGCAATGGTCCAGCGAGACTGAGAAAATGCTCTCACATTAGGCATGGGCTGGTGATAATTGTTAATTATTGAATGTTGCTGGCTGAGGAAAAATGCATGCAATGGCAAATAAATGGTATGCAAAAGTACCAACCACACTGTCACAGTATTCAACCCATCAGTCTTTATAAATAAAAGGCAAATTCAATTAGGCTAAGTAGATGGTTATTTAACAATAGTCAATAAAATATTTCTTCCCCGTATAGTAAATAAGGCTTATATTTAACCACAGCTTAGTATATTCCAATGTTAGTAGCAGGGCAGTTTGTTTTCATAGCTTCATCTAAACAGCACTTTATGTTGACACTTCTATTGCGTATTTAATGAACTCATATCAAATATGCATGGCAAATAAATACTATGTTCCTGGTAAACCTTTATTCTTTCCCCACTCTCATGATCTTCTCAAGTGAAATAACACACTTTTCACAATATATTTCTTCTCTCATAAAAATGGATATCACAACATTGTAACTAAATCTTATTTCAATATTTTTGCAAGACAGGAAAGAGAATTCTAGATCATTGTAAGTGCAGACCGCTGCTGTTTTAAAATGCAGCTCTGAAGTCTATCTCAGTTTGCCTCTGAGCAGCCAGTCTATTAAAAAGTATCCTTCTGACAAAAAGGATTAAGCCTTCCTGAAAGTCCTTAATCTGATGCCCATACGGAAAAGTACTGTGGCAATGCATATGATGCCGGCAATAAGAATCAGGGCTGCCGTGATGACTGCTCTTAGTCCTCTGTGTGTAAAAGCATACAGAAAATGGAGCCGCAGTGTGGCTACACGTTTGGGCATGGGAGCACGGTATCGTTAATTTCTGCCAACAACAAAGTAAGGAATGTTAAAGTAATCAGGATTGTTGGATGTGCCTTCGCTGTCCATGAGGTTGATACAAAGTAGTCGTACAAGTGACTTAAGTTTCAGAGATTGAAAAGGGTCATATAATTGGCAGGTCCCTAAACCTCCTGCCTAAGCCATTACTTAAAACACGAGTAAAAGCTGAGTAGTGGAGAGAGAGAGATGAATCCGTCAATATATTGCCTCTTGATTTCTGGCAAAAGCATATTTAGATTGTGATCCTGCCAGGAACATCACTTTCACGGAGGGAGTAGAGGGTGGCCATCGGCTCCCCAGGTTTTTAGAACTGGCATGTGGTTCAGCAAAACAGAGAGCAAAACAGTGATTTCTTCGCTTTCTTGTAGATAAATATGAAGAGAGAAACTGCCATGCAGTGTTTGCCTTGCCCAGAGAAGGAATGTGTGATCTATAAGGGTTTTCCTGGTAATTAAATTTCGTAAAGGACGTGAATCCCTTTTATACTGAGTAACTTTGAGACCAGAAATAACAAATGTTTGATTCTTTAGCTCAATGGACTTTGAAATAAATGCTTATTTTTGTTCATCTCCAGCTTTGGGTATTTTTTGAAATTCAGCTTTAAAGCTAGCCTTCCTTGTAATTCACTATGGGATGTCTTTATAAACCGCTGACAGTAATACAACTCATTTTGGGTGATTAACTTAACCCCCAGTATTGCAAGTGTCATGCTGCATTAGCATATCTTTCAAGGAATAGTTGCAGTGTGAGAAAATTGCCTGTAGGATTATTTGCAACTAGGAACCTGTGAAATGTAAAATAAAATTGAAGACTATAAAGTAAAACATCAAAGCTACCTAAAATATTAATAGCCAGCACTCTAAAAAGTAATTTAGAAGATTGCATGAGGTAGTGAAAATTACTAATTTAAAAACAGAGTTTAAAAAAAGGCAGCAGTTTTAGAACAAACAACAGACAACAGAAATTCATTTTGTTCATACTATAAAAGGAGTTCAAGAGATATTGAAGCCCTATCAGCCAAGAGGTTCTAAAGTTAAATATTTGGCCATTCTGAACTTAGAAAAAAAAAGGAAAGTGAAACTGACATTTCCCCTACTTCAAAATCGAAGAGGAAATGTAAGTTACCCTTAGGAAAATATGGTGGGGGATCCAAAGAGCATTTTCAGTTCTTCCTGGAAATTTTGTTTCATTGGGACATTTGTTTTTTCACTTGCTCTGCGGTATCACCTGCGGTTCAGAGGTCATTTGATTGGCTATTTCTTAGGCATTTTTCATGTTCAAAGCCAATTCTTGAGTATTCTCAGTCTCGGTTGGTTTTTGTTTTGAGAGTAAAAGAAGTATCAAGTGACATGGTGAATGTTTCTCCTTTTCTTAGAGATACAGTCACCTTGTTAAGGTATATAGAACTGGTTTTTAAGGTATAAAACATGTATTTTGGAGTCAAGCGTACCTGGGTTCAGGTCTTGTGCCTGCTACTTCCCAGCTGTGTGACCTCAGGTAAATTGTTTAACAACTTAAGCCTTAGTTTTCTTATCTGTAAATCAGTCATATCATCTACCTCAATGTATTATCCAATATTCCATGAGATAATGCTCATAAAAATTTCAACATATTGCTTGGTGAATAGCAGCACCCAATACGTTTTAGTTATTTTATGATTCAACATTCAAGCTGGTAGTTTCAGAGGTGGCCAACAAGGCCCAGCAGGATAGCCTGGAGCTCTGTGTGCAGGTTGTGACATGGCAGATGGTGATGTGTGTGAGGGGGCTTTCATGGTCCCTTTCCCACTAGGAAAAAGATTCTTTGCCTTGATTAGTAAAGGGAGAAAGGGGGCAGTGGCAGAGAAGAGACGGGAAGTGGGAGAACTGTATTTCTTGCTTCTAGGGAGTGGTGACTCAGTGCTTCTGCTGGGGTGCCTAAATTTGTTGGGATGCCAACCTAGTGGAGAAAAAATAAGTTAAAATTGGGCATTTAAGGGTAAAAACATTACAGCATTTCAAGATATCGGGTGAAGTGCAAACCGTACCCAGTGTTAGAAGATTGAGGTTAAAGCAAGATTAGAGCAATTAACATGCATATTATATTAAAAAAACAACAAAAACAATAAAAGAAGGAAGGAGGGAAAGGCAGAGAAAATAAGAATTCGCACACACTAGAGAAGTTAAAAAAGAAACCAAAGAAATAACAGCTTAGAACAAGGGTGTTGAAGAAAATGACAATGTTGACACCATTTCATTAAAACTGACTGTATGTCAGACTTTATCCCAGGCATTTTCGTTATGATATATTTTTTTAACTCGAGTTTTGAACAAAGATCTTATTATTTCCTACTATTTCCATTTTATAACAGAGAAATAGTTTTTAGAAAATTTTTGTTATTTGTCCAAGATACAAAGTATTTAGGAAGTCAGGAGTTCAGAAAATATAAGTAAAATGTTCTTTAAATGATTAGAATCAAATGAGATCATGTTATATGACTTGAAGAAACCAGACTATAATATAGGAAAAGACACTGTGAAAGTCACTGTGAAAGCTGGGCTTAAACCATATAAAAGCCATCAATTTATGATGGTTATTATATATATACTATGTTTTGGCAGTGTGCTATTGTTGTAAAACATCATTTTATTCATATCATGTATAGCATGTGTATATGTACCTCTGTTTTAATTATTATGCATATAGTCAGTATATTTTAATATTAACTGAGCATTATTAGAAGCATATCACTTAAAATACGCTGAGGAATTAATAAGACAGAGAACACAATGCCTTACTTTATACTTAGGTGTCAACATCTGGTCCTTAGCAGGTTGTATTCTGTGTTCAGCATTTTGCTACAACTTTGTGTAAATTAAAAAAAGAAAATGTGATCCATGTTGTCACTGAGCTCATAGTTTAGCTAGGGATCATAAGATACATGAAAATGTGACATGGTAATTGCCCCATAAATTTTTTTCTCATTGATTTGTTTAAGTTCCTTATAGATTCTGGTTATTAGTCCCTTGTTAGATGTCTAGTCTGCAAATATTCTCTCCCATTCTGTTGGTTGTCTGTTTACTCTGTTGATTGTTTCTTTTACTATGCATAAGCTATTTAGTTTAATTAAGTCAACTTTGTCAAGTTTTGTTTTTGTAGCATTTGCTTTGAAGTCTTACTCATAAATTCTTTGCCTAGGCCCATGTCTTGAAGAGTTTTTCCTGGGTTTTCTTGTGGGTCATTTATTGTTTGAGTATTTTCTTTTTTTTCTTTTTTCCATTTTGTGTTTTTTTTTTTTTTGGGTGAGAGGTAGGGTTCTAATTTCACTCTTTTGCGTATGGCTCGCTCAACATCACTGATCATAAGAGAAATGCAAACTAAAACCACAGTGAACTATCACCTCACACCCATCAAAATGGCTATTACTAGAAAGTCAAAAAATAACAAATGTTGGTGAGGATGCAGAGGAAAGAGAATGTTGGTGGGAATGCAAATTAGTTCAACCCCTATGGATGAAAAACTGTATGGAGATTTCTCAAAGAACCAAAAATAGAGCTACCATTCAACCTAGCAATTCCAGTATTAGGAATTTACATTTTTTAAAAATGCTTTGTATCTTAAAAAGAATACAAAGATCATCAGACAGAAAAAAACTTTAGGCATTCTAATATACGTGTAATTGGAATCCCCAAAGGAGTGGAAAACGAGAGGGGACAGAAAATGTTTGAAGAAATATGGAAGATAATAAAACCACAGATCCAACAAGCTCAATAGATCTCAAGCAGAAAACTATACACAGACACAAAATAATCTATTTACTCGAATGATAAAATGGAAATCTTGAAAGCAGATGAAAAGACATATTGTCTACAGAGAACCAAAAATGAGAATGGCAGATTTCTTGCTAGAAACAATGCAAGTGAGAAGACAGTGGAGTAGCAGTTTTAAAGTTCCGAAAGAAGAAAAACTGTAACCAGATTAGTTTCTATTTCACCTTCAAGATAAAAAGGCCTGGACAAAACACTGCAACAAAGAAAATTTTGGAAAAACTGCAAATTAATGACTTTTCTTGAACTTATCAGAGAGTTGCAAGGAGAAATCTTGGGATAGGGAGCATCTGAGAGAGAAACAGGATCCAAGCATTTGCTTACTAAGACACCACTGGCTACTTTAAAAGCCAGTGAAAAGCTACAGCTAAAAATTGCTAAAAATGGAATGTGGGGGCTGGCATGAGAGTGCAAAGCCTCCGGATACTTCAGATATTATAACATTTTCATATTCTAACATTCTTTTAGAAAAACCTTGACCCCCACTAGGCTCTAATGGGATGATGGGGAAAAAATCCTGAGATATATTTTCTCATGGTGCTTGATGCAAGAAGAGAAGAACAGCTACCAAAACTCTACCCCAAATAATTTTTTCTATCTCCCTTTCAGATAAAATGCCTTAATCTTTGAGGGTGGGTGGTGATGGTGAAGAGTAACAAAACGACATTGCTTTAGGGCACTGGTAGAAACCTATTGCAATTTGAGGAAGGAAATTTTTCTAAAAGCACTACCCATCAGGAAGAGCAAGCATAAGTTTCAGGCTCAACACTGCAGCAAGAAGAGAAGCAAGAGCATGTGTGAAGGACACTTCTTTGTGGGGCTCACAGACACTATAGTAGCTTAAGGTTGAGGCTTATTTAAAACAGTAGAAAGTACATCCTTTTCATCCTCTGTCACTAGGCTAACAGCTGTTGAATAAAGATAGCAGTGGAGTACAGTTGGAAGAGCTGCAGGAAGCAGATTCTCTCTGAGGAGCAGTGCAATGGAAAAACACTAAAGGGGAAGCAAATATTTAAAAACTTACCTTAGCCAACTATCTCACACCCTCAACTCAAGATATTACTAGAGGAATTTGAAGTCTGTGGTGAACTGAAGCTAGCCATAGCAACAAGTCTCAAAAGAGCCCAACTCTGGACTAGATGAACGTAACCCCTCACTAATGGGTTACCGGAAAAAAAGCTGTGCTCTTACCCAAGCATAGAAATACTTACCTCGGTATGTACTGTGCTATGCAAGATGTCTGGCCTTCAACAAAAAATTGTAAGGCATATAAGAAGGCAAGGAAAAACATATTCAGAAGGAAATAGGGTGATCACCAAAAGTATACTCGGGTATGACACTGATGTTGGAACTATTTAACAGAAAATTTGTAACTATGATTAATACCTTAAAAGCTCTAATGGAAACGTTAGATTGCATTCAAAATCAGATGAGTAGTTTCAGCAGAGAGACAAACTAGAAAGTATTAAATGGAAATGCCAGAAATTAAAAACATGATAACCCAGATGAAGAATGTCTTTCGTGGAATCATTTGTAGACTTGACTTAGCAACACAAAGAGTCAGTGGACTTGAAGAGAGGACAACAGATTGCACAAAGTAAAACACAATGTGCAAAAAGTGGGTGGTGGTGGTAAGGAAGGAGACCCCCTCTCCTCGGCCTGTGCTTGGAGAAAAGGAGGAAATGAAAGTTAAAAGTCAGCCAGATGAGGTCAGTGGAAGAACTGGTTGGCGGCACTGACCAGATCTGGGGGTTAAAAATTAAACCCCCTACGCCTACCACAATCCTATCTATAGATCACAGGCCTGGCATGGAGGAACCTTATCCTGGAAGGCATTGTTCTTACTTAACCACTCAAGACCCCTATCTAGTCATGTCCCCCATGCTTGCTTAATCAATCATGACTCTCTCACATGTGCACCTCTTATCTCTTAGATTGTGAGCCTTTAAAAGGGCCAGGATTTTCTTTGTCGGGGAGCTTGGTTGTTGAGGTGTCTATTCCTGTCACACCTCCTGCCTGAATAAAATTACCACTTGCTTCCGTGTTCGGTGTTCGAGAGATTTGTCCACAGCCGCTCCTGCTTCAGTGGGGCAAAGAAAGAAAAGAAAAACAGAACAGAGCATTCAAGAGCTGTGGGACAGTATTGAGTCGTTTAATATAGGCATGATTGAATTTCTAGCAAGAGAAGAACGAGAAGGGTGGTAGAAATATTTGAAGAAATAAGAGCTGAAATTTTCTAAAATTATTGAGAGACATAAGCAAGTTAGGCCCCCAAAATTAGAGAACACCAAGCAAAATCAATACCATGAACACCACACCTAGAAATTTCATATTTAGACTGCTGAAAGTGAAATATCAAGAGATGATTTTGAAGGTAGCCAGAGGAAAGATACATTACTTAACGAAGGAAGAGGAGGCTAATTACAGCAGACTTACCAGAAACCATGTGATCAAGAAGACAAATGAGGGGCACCTTTAGAATGATGAAAGAAAAACAAGAACAAAAAAGTCTGTCAATGTAGAATTCTACACCCAGTGAAAATATTCTCTAAAAATGGAGGAGAATCAATACTTTCTCAGACACATAAAAATGGAGAAAATTCATTCTTGGAAGTCTCACCCTATATAGCATTTTAAGGGAGATTTTTCGGGTATAAGTACTATAATATTTATCAGAAGAAATAAACAGTGTTGAAAAATAAGGTAGAATACAATTTATTTTTTTTAGAATGTAGCGGCTTTAAAGGATATTGTTAAAACAAAAATAGCAATAATATTATGTGTGTTTAGAGTATGTTGAAAAGCCCTTTGGCAACCACTAAAAATTTTAAAAGGTACAAATAATAATAAGAGGTAAAATGAAATCATAAAAATTGATCAATTAACCCAAATGAAAGCAGAAAAAAGAAAAAAAATATTATTCAGACGTTTCATTCCTAGGTATTTATCAAAGCAAACTGAAAACATATGTTGATTGAAATTTTTGTATGTAAATGTTCCTAGCTGCTTTATTTGCAATTATAAAAACCAGGAAACAACCTGAGTATCCACCACAGATTAATGAATAAGCAAATAGTGAAATATTTTTTCAGCAATCAAAAGGAATACATAATTGATATATAACAATTTAAATGGATCTCAAAATAATGATAATGAGTGAAAGAACTTGGTCAGAAAGGGATATGTTTTTATTTATAAAAAATTCTAGATGAGGCAAACTAATCTGTAGTGACAAAAAAAGTAAATTGATAGTTGCCTAGAAATAGGAGCAGAATGGGTAGGATGTGGGAGACTGCAGTGTGACAGGAGGAAGCTTTAAGGGTGTTGGAAGAGTTTATCTTGATGTGATGGTTTCATGAGTGTGTGTATATATAAACTTATGAAACTGTAGTCATTAAATATTTATAATTTGTTGTATGTCAATTGCACCTTAATAAAGCTGTTGAGAAAATATGTTTAAAGTAGACATTTATTATATAGCACTTCTTTGTTTGAAACAACTGTATTTTTCATTTTGTTACAACTTTAGTATGCTTTCTTAAATTTGTTCTCTTATTAATATTTTTGGATGCAGGATCAGAATATCATGGCTAACTTCTCTTACACAAAAGTCGCAGCCCCAAAATGTTAATAGATTTGTGCTTCATCATATGCTGCTTAGTAGTATCACAAAGTCCATCATTCTGACTTTTAATTTCCATCTCATTTTCTTCCCACTAAGTCATTATGTGGCTAGCAGCTCACCAAATCCTATTCCTTTTCTTCCTGTGCACGCAGCTGGACTGCGTTTTCCATCCTTCCTTGCGGTTAGATGTGGCCATTTGACTGAGTTCTAGCTGATGGAATATGAACTGAAGTGATAGGTGCCACTTTCAGACCTGGCCCATAAACACCTTTTGTAAACTTCTTGTCTTTCCTCATTGTCTGGCTGAATAAGGACCCCCTCTAAGACCCTATAAAATGGTGGAGCCACAATGTAGAAATGTCTTTATACATTAAAATGTGAAAAGCTGCCTGTTTACCTACACAACTAAACTGTTGTGCAGTCTTGAATTAAATTTTTGTTGGAAGAGGACATGAAATTTGGTGGTTGGTTTGTGACAGCATCAATATTATCAGAACTAATATACATTATTAATTTTTACAGCATTAATGATGGTGGTAAGGGTGACCCTTAAGACGGCAGTGTTTTTCCAAAGTGTCTTTTTTGAGCTCTTTTTATACATTTACTCTGGTGCCCAACTCACAATAGTATTAATAAATGCTTTTTAAGTTTGTTGACTTATTTTTTTCTTTTTCTTTTTGGAAAACAGCAACAAAAAAGAGACTATCATTTTGTTTCAATTAGCATTTTTTTATAATGAAATTAAAAAGTAAATTTTAGAAGTTTTGTCAATACGATTGTCTCACAGCAGCTTTCTCTATTATCTGCAAGAATAAAAATCATATAACATTGGGATTGAAGGAAATAATTACTATTGAAATAGAGCATATATAAGGATTTGCAGTTACTTGCAGAAAACTTATTCACACTTTTGATCAAAATTCCATTATACAATTCCGAATTATGTTTTCAAAAACAAATTACAAAACAAAATATTCTTCTTTAGTGCAAAATCATCTTGTAAAAGGATTATTTTCATGAACAGTGCTACTTCATTTCAATTTGTGGGTGTTATTTCTAAAGAAACTATGAACTGGCTCTATTTCTCTGGAGGATTTACTGAAACAAACTTGACTACGTGAATGCAGAAGAAAGGTAGTGGTTTGGTTCTGCAGTCCAACTAACTAGTAATTGTTAAAAAGTCAATCCCATGACATTCTTTTTCTGCAACACCATCTCCACTAGACATTTGCTCCATCTTGCATGTGGCATAACCACAGACTCTAAATTCAACACATACTTCAGAGGAGGAAAAAAAAGAAGGCTTTTATCAAATTGCAAGAAATAGCCTTTCTAGAGAAATTACTTCAATCATAGAAGAATTGCTATTGTTTTAAGGAGTGAAAAAAGAATGTATGTGGATAGTTGGGTCTGGAGTTTAGAGAGGGAGGTGTGAAATGGCCACTCAAAGATGTAGATAAAGCCCTTCCTTTGCAGGAAATTGTTTAATGGAGTCCTTACTTGACAAGTTACAGATGGGCTCTGAAAACATGCAAGCTAACTCAGTTCAGAGGGTAGTATTACCTGGGGCTATGCACTTTACACACTGAGATACAGATGTTCAATGAATATCAAGATATTCTTGACGAAGCTCTGTCCTTTCGACTTTATTTGCTTATTTATTAGAGATAACTATTCACTAGAGAAGTAGACATATGTTTGGTAACTAGTAAACTCATTCCATAAATACTAAAAATGAAATCTTTATTCAAAGAGTGGAGCGCTTAAGAGCTCAAATAGGTTGGGAATACCCCAAAGAGAGGTTGAAGAGAAAGCCTTGAGGCAGTTCATAGGTCACAGACCTTCAGATGAGTGAGGAGGCACTCAAAAACCCTCCTCTATACCTTATTCAAAATATATCAATGGACTTAATGTGAATAAGTCAACTCCATTCCTTTTTCCTGGAAGATCATAAATAGAAAATCAAAGAATGAAAATCAGAGGGCTAAAAAGGACTTACAGAAGTCACAGAGTTCACTAGTTTGCCTCCCAGCATAGGATAGCGTCTAAGTCAAACAAGACAGGTGATGAATATTCTTAAAGGCAGCTGGTGGTTCACCCTGTTCAAATGGATGTCCAACTACTGTTTATTAAAAGAAAGAGCCTTTAAAAAACTGATACTAGTGGCAAAACCCTTTGAACTTAAACGTGTGTAAAATATCATAAACCACCAATGCTCTTACAGAGTTTTAGAATTCTTGGACTCCTCACCAGCAACCCTAGGCAACACGGTTTAGAATTATGTTTTAAATCAGATATCTGTGGATGAATTAAACAGATTAAAAAAAACATATTTGGCCTTTACTTTTCTCCCCATCCACAAGTAGCTGGAACTGGGTTTAACAATCTGTTTTCATGTGTCCTTTTCTGCTCTGCTGTGGTTTGGATATTTGTCCCCTCCAAATATCATGTTCAAATTTAACCCCAGCGTAATGGTGTTGGGAGGTGGGGCCTAGTGGGAGGTGTTTGGGTTATGGGGGTGATGCCTCATGAACAGCCAGGTGGTATTCTGGTGGCAGTAAGTGGGTTCTCACTCTCATGAAAATCCATTGGTTCTTGAGGGCATAAATTAGTTTTCCCAAGACTGGGTTGTTATAACGCCAGGACACCTCTCGGGTTGGGCCCCTCCTCTCCTTTGACCTTCTCTGTCGTGTTCTGGTGCAGCACAAAAGCTCTCATTAGCAGACAGAAGCCAGTGCCATGCTCCTTTTACAATCAGGAGAACTATGAGCTAAATAAACTTCTTTTCTTTATAAATCCCCCAGACTCCACTGTTCCTTTATAGCAACACTAAATGGACTAAGACATTCTCTTTCTGTCTTATTCCTGGGGTCATGATTTGTGATTAGAAAACTTTGGTGTAATAGAACTCTGGACAGGAGTCAAAAGTCTCAGATTCTAGTGTTACTTGCATGATGTACTTTGAGGCCTTGGACAATTCATTCGGCTTCTCTGAGAGAGGTTGTGATAACCTCAGAAGTCATCTTAATTCCAACACATGCAATTTGTTGAATACCTATTATGTGTCAGTCACTTTACAAACATGGTGTTATTAATCCCACAATGCTTTGAGATATTAGACCAGTAACTTGTCCAATGTCACTAAGTGGGCCAGTGGCAGTGTGGGGTATGAATACTTGCTTTACTTCTCAGGGTATCCCCTAACACTACTATTAATCTTGGAATGAAAGATGCTATGTTAGTGTTGTAACTGAGCGAGCGCGAAATCACCTCTGAGACAAAGACTAGGCTAAATACGGGGTCTTTGTTGCCGGTGGTCACGGAGGACTCGCATCTCTCTAACCTGTGGCCTTGAAAGGAGGGTGTCAAGACCTTTTATGCCCATAAACCACCTCCTGAGCGGGGGTGAGGGTATGGGGCTTTGGACATTCCAGTTGTTACTTAAGGGGTTCACAGAAGTCAAGATAAGCGTTAGTTTACACATTGTCTGGGTAGGGTAGAAAATTCAGACCTTAGTTACTTATTACAAGTCTTAGTTTTTCTTAAAATGGCGCAGGGGCTAAAATGGCATTGGTTTGGACTGCTTGCCTGTCACATTAGGGTTACAGAGAGCAGTTTCACTGGAAAGCTGAGGTCTGGTACGAGGTATGCAGTTTATGGGGTAATGACCATGTCACATTAGGAGCATCTGGGAAGATAAGAGTTTTTGCCTTTGACTAATGCTATTTCTAGCATGAATCAAAATCATCAAAAACAAGGAAATAACTTTTTTTTTTCCCCATCTAACCTCCTTATACAAAAGACTGTGGTCTACTGAGAACCAGACTTTGGTGTTTGGGGACACTAACCTATTGTCCGTGATATAAAGGGAGTTGTAGAAAAATGTTAACTGCTTTGTGGCTTTACTGTCTGACACCTAGCAGTCTTATTGATTGATAGCAAATTGGCATTACAGTCTGTTCCAGGATTATTGTCAGCAGTGAACAATAGTTGAGGTGAATGGTCCTCAATTTGTGGCAGTTTTACACCCCTCCCCACCACTGGAATATTTGGCAATGTTTGGAGACATTTTGATTGTCACATCTGTGGACTGGGTGCTCTGTTAACATCTGGTGGGCAGAAGCCAGGGATGTTTAACATTGTAAGATGTTTAACAAAACGGCCCCTACAACAAAGAATTATCTGGTCCAAAAATGTCAATAATGCTCAGAGAAGAAACTCTGGCTTAGTTCAAAAACATCTCTTTAATGCCATCTTTGTGCCAGACAGTCTGCTAGTTGCCGGGGATGTGAAATGAATAGGACATAATCTGTGTTCCTGGGAGATGTCTGTCTATAGGAGGAGTGAGTAAGCAGTTTCTAGGTAGTGTGGTAGTGCTGGCGGCTCGTGTAGCAAATCACTGATGGGTCAGTTAACCCTTATTGGAGAGTCAGGGAAAATATCTTGGAAGTGATTGGGCCAAGTGGAAGGAGGTGGAGGTAGGCAAAGAGTGATGGAACTCCAAGCAGAGGAAATAACGTAACCAGTCTTAAAGTTGTCAAATAGCATAGTCAATTAGTCATTACTGAAGATTAGGGTGGGGAGCATGGAGAACCAGAAGATAAACCTGGAGGTGTAGGTATAGGCAAGGACACCGAAGGACTTATTAAGAAGAGGATTTTGGGTATCATCACTGACATGTTATCAGATCTTAACCTTTCCGATGGCCTATTTTTTTTTTTATATGGGAGTAATCCAGGAATGAGTTAGCAGGTGATCAACAAAGGTTTCAGGTAGGGGCTGCTATGAATAGGACTTGAAGCAGAGTGGGAGGCCACTGAAAAGGGAACCAAAGAGGCACTCTGAACACCCTGCCCAGCTGTGTTTTCTCTCAGTGACGCATTCTGATGAGCCATCCTGCTGCCCAGAACAGTGATCATCTCTAAAATTTAAACAGCTCTCTCTGTAGTTTTGATTTTGATGGCAAGACACACTTTCATTCAGGTCAAAGGTTAACATGAGATTAGGACAAGGAGACGAGATTGTTAGACAACCAGAAGATTAGCTGGCGGAGTTTCATTGTCACACAAAGCAATGTTCGATACTTTAGCTGTCAAATCATTTAAGAGACAACTTATTTTTCTACTTTTTTGGTCTGAAATAACGAATTATACAGTGTGATACAAAAGATTTAGATATTTTTACACACAACAGTATTATGCTGAAGGCACAATTTCCGTTTGCGACCATAGCCCATCCCAATCCAGTGCAATTTATGCTGAAACAAGGATCACATTGCACTGATAAATGTATTGTCTGAACTACCTTTCCTTCAATGCTAACTTGGGCTACAGAGTTCTAACATTATTTAATCTCGTCACTGGTTGCGGAGTCATTCTCCCTTAGTGGTGGTGTTTTGGGGCAGCTTTATTCCATAAATGAGAATAAGAATAAAAAATTGAAAATGGGTATTTGGGAGTTCACGTAGCAAAGAAGTGGAAGCCCACGTGAACTATTTCATAGACATAACAGCAGCTTTAATGTTGAGATGTCTGTAGGTCAGTACATCAGTTGGTGTTCATCTTGTATTCATGTTCGTCCTCATATACAGAGGCTCTTCCCAGGCTAAGCAAGGATGTGCATAGTAAAAAGGAATTGTACAATGTCAAGGCTTGTCTAGATCTTCCCCAAGAATTCTACAGCCATTTGTATTTTCCCAAATATAACAATGCTGTACCAGTCTCAATTCAAGGTGGGTAAAAAAAATAAGATTTCCTTCCTGTCTGAAAACGTAAATAAGTAACACATTTTTAAAGACTAAAAGAAATAGAGGAAGGAACAAAGTCTCCAGCCTTAATCCCAGCTTCTCAGAATTCTGAGAAGCCCCAGTTCTAGGCCTGGGTTTCTGATTTTCCACCCATCCTAAGTTGCTATTCTCATTGCCATCTTCAGCTATATGTCGATAGAACATGTTTTTTTTTTTTTTTTTTTTTTTTCCTCTTTGAATTTCCCTAAGTACCTAAATTGTGACTGAATAGGAATACATTTTCAGGATAGTGGACTCAGCCTATGTAGCTAATATTTGTTTCAATTAGGCCTGTTTTCTAATTTCAGTCTCTTCTGGTTAGAGGGATATAGAAGATTCCTCCACACATATAAATCCCTTTCTGTGAGTATCTTCCAAACTTTTTTGGGTCTCCAGAAATAATGGCCACATATAATGGTGGGTCTGAAAAGGAGAAAGGACTGGTTTATAAGGAAAGGTGGTCTAGGTCAAGGGCTATTTAGAGAAGGTCCTACTTTTTAAAACTGTGTAAATACTAAGTCAAACAAATTTATCTCTGGAATTAACATTTATTGTCTGAAATCTATTAGATACAAAATAATTCCATTTGAGACCATATTTTAGATTTCCTGTTAGCCGTTTAAACAAATAATTTCTAGATTATTTTTCTGGCACCATAATTTAAGAAACAAATTTTCTTTGTCATCTTTTAATGGATATGCTGTGTTAGACAATACTTGATTTCTAAGAAAGGGGTAAGTTACTTCCCATGACATTGTACTTTTCTACCTTGGGTATAGGATCAAAGTAAAATCCCTTAATTTGTAAGACTGTCATTAGTGCCATTAGAATTTATTCAGTTAGCTTCCAGGTTACTATTTTTGTTAATAAGAATTTTCACAAACCTAGTGGTCTGTAAACAACTAATTAATATGGTGTGACAAAGGAGAATTATACATTTCTCACCCAAAAGTATTGTGCTGAAGGCACAATTTTCATTTTATTTTTCACAATGTAAAAATTAAAGGCAGATTTTAGGACAAATAATTGTCTCAACTTCATGTAGCTTTCTTCTATGTTCCTGGCTCTCATTGCATATGAAAGATGATGGGGGTTCAGTGGGACAGTTCTATTGTTTAATTTGATATCCTGACATTCTACTGTTTTCATCATGACATCTAGTTGTCCCAGATCTCTTTATGCTGTTTCCTGGGAGTGACAGAGTCAAAAAAACATGCCTCTTTAAGCTGTCATTCTGCTTAGCTCCTCCTCTGCAATTACATTTGCATGCATAATACATCGTAACAAATTAGATGTTACAAAGACACACGACAGAAATTATGTGAGCTTGTGGCAAGAGATGTAGCTGATGTAATAGAAGAGAAGGAGATTGCAGGGTGAAGGAAGAAGGAAAACTAACAAATGAAAAACCAGTACAGTAAATGGCAACTGAAATACATCTTCTCATCTTTTTAAGGCCAGTGATCAATTGCAGAAAGGTAAATGAAAAGGGAAAAAACAAAACCAGTTTTGTTCCTATGTCAGTCAGCTAAGAGATTAAAATTAAACAGGGTATTTGGTTCTAGAGGGGAAGATATTCATTAGGTTTTTTGGCAGTAAAAGTAACTGAGACTGAGAAAAACCCTTTATTTCACATGTTAATCTAAAAAACTAAAATGATATGGGGGTTGTATTTCAGGCTTATTGGAAGCGTTTTCTAGTAGATTGGAAACAATCTTCTTGACTGAATGGACCTAGACTGAGATTACAGCTATAGCTATAAACACCACAGCCATTCTGTTTGGCTCCTACTTCATAATGACTGGATTAAAGTGTTTTTCCTATGTGATGATATGTCTTCTGGCCTCCTGACACACAAAATTGGCCAATTTAGAAGCACTGGTACCTGATGGTCATTGAAAGGCCATTGTCCCTGAAGTGCTATTAGTTCATGTCATACCTTGGCCAATAACTGAGGCAATGACCAGCTCCGTCTCTAAAAGGTTTGAATAGCCACTTTCAAAACGGCAAGGATCAGCCAATATCTGCTGATGATTTTAAATGTTTTACTTGGTCTGACAAAAGCAGGAGAAACAGGAATTGGACTCACAGTCTTCTCCGTTTTCTTGTCTCTTTTTGTGTTCTCTTTCCATTTTTCTTACTCATTTGCTATCTGTTTTCTACAGATCCATAAGGGAAATAATACATTTTTAGTAACGTGGAAGTTGGATTAAGTTCAGGAGGAGCCCAAAATATTAGAGTGGTTGTGATCTATGCTGTAAATCTTTCCTTTCTGTCCTGCTGTCCTCTGGTTCTATTTCTTTCACATCCTCAGTCCTATTACTTCTCCTCTCATCTCAGGCCAGGCATCCCACTCTGCAAGGAGGAATGTAACAGATTGCTTCAGTGAAGCATTTGCCATTCTCCAGGTTTTTTCTCATCATTCTCTTGCAGCCTTTTTTCCAGTGCTCCTGACAATGTGGAAGCGCTCCCCAGCCAATCATTTTCTGGCATTCCTTTGGTGCTGTGATGGGATCCGAGGAAGCCCATCAGCCTCTGCTAGGCTGATAACCATCATTGCTTCTAATGTGTGCTTCGGAATTTCTCATCACAGCACGCATCTGTTGGGGAGATAAAAGGAGAGATTTACAAATATATAACCAGCAGATGTATGAAGGCTGTTGAGGCAAAGTAGACTAAGAAAGAAGCATATCCACATTTTCTTGGGGTTAAGAGTAGATAAATATGCTGGCTTTTGTATGATTAGGTCATTACTAACACCTGGAGGCTGTCTCAGTCCTTGGAGAAAAACCATGGAGAATATTTGGTAACGAACACATTTGGTTCACAGAGGGGGTTATTCTGATCCAGATTGGAAAACATTTTAAAATGGAATATTGCCTGCATAAAAGAGTCAGATATTTCAGCTTTGCTACATAACGGGAGTTCTCTAGTGGATCCTTCTACATAATGGAGCCGTATGGTAGGTCTATGGAATATCACACTCTGATGTCAGAAAGGCATACATGTCCTTAGCCAAATGTTTGCATGTGCGTTAGAGCATACACAGTATTATTTAATCACTTTCTCCTAGGCCCTTGTGTATTAGTACCGCAGTCCCAATTGCACAGGGAACCTCACTTAAAACCAGTGGTGTTTCTGAAAACTCATAGAGAGTTTTTATAATTGTAGTCTCCTAAATATTGCTGGAGTCTGTCTTCTGTTACTCTTTAGTATCCTCTGTTTTTTCCTCTAAATTTTCTACATGAAAAACATGGGAAATTGTGGAAACTGTTAGAACAAATATCAAAATAATTTCATATTTAATTGAGGCTTTCTGCTGACCTTAGCTGATAGAACACTGATAGACGTTATTGTCTCTCATGATAAAACATATTTTATTGATGGATTTCTTTAGCAGGTGTGGTAGAGGCTTTAATTTTGAAGGAAGGAAGAAAGGATAGATCATAAAGCTGGGGGGAAGAAAACAAATACCAAGAAATTAATTATCTAGCCTTTGCTTGACACCGAGAAAAATGGTGTTTAGTGATTTCTCACCAAGGACCCAGACTTCTAAAAAAGCTATGTACATAACCAAGGGAAACTCTGTGGGTGACACTAAGTTATCAGGATATTGGGAAGTTGCATTAGGATGACACTGTCGGACAGAGAGGAATTGCCTGGCCTGGTAAGAGATTAAAAATTTAATACTGTAGGATATTATGTCATTTGAGGCCTTGCTATTCCTTTCCACTTTCTCTTTCGTATGGCCTCATTGTTTTCTCTCTTTTGCTCTATCTGTGGTGACAATCTTCTGCTTCTTTTTTTCAATTTTTAAGGAATTTCAACCTTTTTCTTTTGTAAATTGATTATCTTCCTGTGCTAAATTTCTTAAAACTGAAGCTTTCCAGGCCGGGTGCAGTGGCTCACGTCTGTACTCCCAACACTTTGGGAGGCTGAGGCGGGCAGATCATGAGGTCAGGAGTTCGAGACCAGCCTGACCAATATGGTGAAACCCTGTCTCAACTAAAAATACAAAAATTAGCCAGATGTGGTGGCACATACCTGTAATCCCAGCTACTTGGGAGGCTGAGGCAGGAGAATGGCTTGAACCTGGGAGGCGGAGGTTGCAGTGAGCTGAGATTGTGCCATTGCACTCCAACCTGGGTGACAGAGCGAGACTCCATCTCAAAAAACAAAACAAAACAAAACAAACAAACAAACCTGAAGCTTTCCTATCTATATGCTGGCATTAAAAGAAAAAAATTAACCTGGGTGATGAATATTCTGTCTACAAAAAAGAAAAATGGCAGTGATTTTTGGAAAGGATTAAATGAATAGTTAAAGATGTAAAAAGAAAAGTGTATAGAATAATGTAAATAACAGCATCAGACATGCTGGCTTCCTTGGTTTAACATTACCTAAGCTATTTTAGGACAAAGCTACTTGTCTTTAATGATTACAAATCTTCTTTCATCTCCAGAGTGAGATGAAAAAGATATTATATCTGTTTTTCTTCATTGTCTACAAGGTATAAACATAATCTATATGATAAACATGTGGCAAGCAACTGGCACATAAATAATTCAGGAATGTTGAACAAGGGATACATTACAAAATGCTATTCCCCACATCCCACCTCACCCTTGGCCCTCCCCATCGGCAGTACCCAAAGCCAGCCTGACATACACTGAATAGGCATGTTCAATGTGAAATTTAGGAAACTCCTCAAATTCTGCTGCAACTCAAGACTGAAACAAAGCAAAATAAAACAAAAAACTTGCTATTTCATCTTTAAAGTGCCGTATTCCCTATTTAAGAGACAAGTTTACCCCCTCTTCTAAGGAAACGATTTTGAAATTCAGATAAAGCTGAATTTGGAGAGGATTTCTCTCTCCCTGCTTAAATCCTACTTCATAGACTTTCTGTGAGTCATCTTGTTTCAAGGTTTTATAAAAAAATACACTTAGTATTATACCAATTTAATGTTCTAGAGGAAACATTTGCCCTTGAGATTCTTCTAATATGCTGCATTTGGATTCAATGAAAGAGTTTATGTTCATAAATTTTGCAATCTTATGGGATTTTCTTTGTGGTCTGTCTTATGGCAATTTGAGGATGAGAAGGGAAATGAAAATCGATAATGTATTATCAATTTATCGTCATCAGCCTCAGTCCTTCCCCCTGCCATATCCTCATCCATACAATCTTCTTTCTTTATGGCATTTGAATATGATAACACTTGGCCTTGCAGTCCAAATGTAATCATGTGAAGGAAAAGAAAAATACTGTCATTACAGAACAGCTATTGGTTTTGTGGCCAAACTCGTCTTCAGTTCTTGATGCAGAAAATACAAATTGTAACAATTCTACTTTTGCCATACATTGAATAGCTAATCACATTACTATTTTATGTGATAGATATGCCTACTTTATTTGATAGAAATTACTTTTTAATTCTTAATTTGGATACATATTTTGAACAATGAAAAGAAAATATTGAAAAGATTTAGAAGCTTATAATATGGTAATATCTTATATGCATGCAGCCTTCCCTCTGTGTTGGTATTGGTGAGCAGATACTAACAATAACACTCAGAGGAGTTTATTATCCAATTTTGTGTGCATTCAATAGGATTATGAGGTTTTGATCATACAAATACAAAAGAGATTTGGCAGTAACAGGAAGTAACATAGTTCGAGAAGCACAATTTCTATTTTATTAATCTGAGAGAGAACTACTTTTTCCAAATTGCTACACAGCTTGAAGGATATGCTCAGCTTTCTCTGTTTATTCCTTGCACCACTAACCTCAGAATGTTGGTGGTTTATATAAATTCACAATCCTATGAAATATGGGGGGCTGGAAATCTTTGGATGCTATCCACACGACTAAGTTGGAGCAAATAAATTTTTAGCTTTCTTTGTGGGTGGTCTCTGTTAGCCTTGGTTAGTGACCTGTGTAAGTTAGAAGCAATGAAGAAGAAGACTCCAGAGATTTACTTAAGGTAAATAATTTTAATAGCTCACAAATTTACTGGGACTCTCTCTAATGTGTCTTTGAAATCCATGCTTAAATCCTCCTATATGAGAAACTCTTAAAATAAGGTGGCTCAGTTACTTCAGCAACTATCTCCCTTGAAAGGACACTTCCAATTTTTAATCCTACGTGACTTACGTGCAGTGGGTGGCCAGGTCCTAGAGTTATGGCCCTTACAAAAAGGCAAAGGCCTGGAATTCCTCCACAGAGCATACTCTTCTAGAGCCTGCACTGCCTCTTTCAGACTATGCCACCTTTATACAAAACACACTGAGGATCACAACATCTGGATGAGCCTCTGATGATCATCTACTGTGTTCCAGTCACTGCGTCTCCTTATTGAGGCAGTTGGCATTACCTCATGGTCCTCCTCTCCAACACGACTCCTATCTGTGTTCAGGTTGTATCTCACTCAATTCTGAGTTGACAGAAAACATTGCCACAATCATAGTGTTCTTTTTTTTTTTTTTTTTGGAGATGGAGTCTCACCACCCTGTTGCCCAGGTTGGAGTGCAGTGGTGAAATCTCAGCTCACTACAACCTCTGCCTACTAGGTTCAAGTGATTATCCTGCCCCAGTCTCTCGAGTAGCTGGGATTACAAGCACACAGCACCACATTCACCTAAGTTTTGTATTTTTTTTTTAGTAGAGATGGAGTGGGGTTTCACCATGTTGAGTAGGCTGGTCTTGAATTCCTAGCCTCAAGTAATCTGCCTACCTTGGCTTCCCAAAGTGCTGGGATTATAGGCATGGGCCACGGCACCCAGCCTACGGTGTTCTTGTTCAATAACTGTTTTACTGGGCTGATATCAGAAGGGGACTTCCATGAATTAAACTTAATCTCAAGCTTCAAGTCTTGATAATTGGGTTAGTAATGATACCATGGGTAGAAATAGAGGCTTGGTGGGGGTGGAAGGCTCTAGGACGGTGGAGTGAGGAATTGTCAGCTCCGTTATCGGGTGTGAGGTAAAAGTAAACATCCCACTTGAAAGGTCCCTTAGCAATTAAAAATGTAAAGTTGGAAATTTCTGAAAAGTTGTGGGCTTCAGATAGTGATCTGAAAGTTGCTTGATTAATTGTCACTTCACAAAAAGAATCCCATATTTCATGCTCAGTCATAGGTTTTTTTTTCTAAATGTTCTCTTGTTTAATCCTCTTAACAACTGAAATAGAGGACATTATTCTTCCCATTTCATAGATTAGGAAACTAAAGCTTAAGGAATCTGTGAATATAACTCAAGACGCCTCAGTGGAAAGTTATAGAGGAATCAGAGTCCAAGGGACATAATAAGATAGGTTTAGTATAAGCAGTCATGCAACAAATACTTGGTGCTTAATTAATTTAATAGTGTCACAAAAACACAGGGAAAAGAGCATATGAGGTGGTTTTTGATGCCAAATGCCACATGTTCCAGGGAAGAGAAAGAAGAAATAGACTGAGAGGAAATAGTTTGGTATTCCCAGATCACTCATTGATGATCCTGGAAAATGCAAGGCTCAGGAGAGTGAAGAGGATGGAAGTGAATCACATGACACGGGAAAACCACAGCTTGGAGAAATCTGGCAGTGAGTGGATGGAGAGCTTGAAGGCGCAAGAAATTTACATAAAGATTTACCTTAAATTTGTTTTGTATTTTGTATTAGTTGATACAGGCTCAGCAGGCCAGGTGGAATCCCACTGGGTACCATAAGAATGTGACCCTTTCAAATAGTCACTGCAGGAGGGTGACATAGGGCAGCCTGCATTGTGCAGCCTCTCAGCATGCCAGTGGCTTTTGGATTGCCAAGGCAGCAGAAGAGAGATTGTGGGGGACTTAGATGCATTCCTAACCATGTCAGACCAGAGTGCCTCTTAAGCTTACAGCCCATTGGCAGACAGTCAATAGCCCTAACCTTCCTTCAACGGGAGACTGGAAAGTGTGGGTGCACCTGGGCAATATTTGGTCAGCACTACTCTCTCTGCTGCATAAGTGAGCTAAGCCAATTTGCTTGCTGAGATCTTGAAGCCGTATCATATGCATTGGACTTTACAACTGGTCTTAGACTGTTGTAAACCAGAGGATCATGCAGTGACTGGCAATTCTCATGTGGAAGTTTCTCTGAATTAGGTTGTTCTTGCCTTCCTTGCAATGATGCCTTTGACTTTATAGCAACTTAAGACTAGGAATGGTCATTTTTGGAAAATTTTTACACACAGAATGTAAAGTAACATTTGGCAGCTTCATAGATGTATAATTTGTCATGGAATGGCCAGCTTGCTGGTCTGGGTAGAGAAAAGCTAAAGGTAGCATTTCACCAGGGAGAAGAAAAATGGAAAATAAGAAATGGGTTGGCAAGATTGGCTCCTTCTGGAGACCCTGGGATTGAAGCCTTACATTTTACCTCCCTTCATTACCATTTATAGGTTTGCCAAAACCACATCCATTGTGCATCAAGGTTAGCCTTCATTCAGCCAGTTTGAGGGGCAGAGCAGGGGTGGGTTGGGGAGGGCTGGCTGTGTCCCTCTAACTTCCTCCGTGCCAGCTGGTAGCAACCTGTACTGTTTTTCCAGTCTGGAGATTCCACACCCAGATTTCTCTAGCATACCGTATGTGTAATGGTTGCTATCCCTAACTCTCCCTAGGTCTCAGAACACCATCAACCATCCTGAACAAAGCCCCGGAAGCGGCAATAAAAAGGTTTTAAAATCCTCAGAAAGGAAAGCCCGAGGAAGTACCACACAGTCAAGGCAAATTAGCATCACCCAGTGGAAAAGAAAGGCTCTGGCTTCCGTAAAAGTGTATTCACCAGCATGCCTCTTGAGGCATCACAGATTTCCCAAGGCCCTGTGGACTAGCGAGTTAGGCCCCATTTTAAGACAAATGATCTGATATAATATGGTGATCCATGGGCGTACATTCAGCAGAGAAAACAACGATAAGCTCACAAAACACAAATTCCTCTAGGCAAAAAGGAAGAAAATGTGGAGGAAGGCCATAAAGCAATAACCTTATTGCTCATGGAAGATAGTAACTTTTCTGTCTCTCTCCCTCTCCTTTCAACTCCTCTCTTCTCGCTCTGAGTCTCCCCGCTTCCCTGCCTCTCAATCTCTCCTCCTCCTTTGGTGCTGGAGTCCTTCCTTCCAATGATTTTCATGTATAAGCCCAGTATGTGAAGTGAGAATGTACTTTCTCTGGTATCCTAGCAGGGGCAGGGCGGTCTGGAAGGGAAGCAATGCGTTATCTCTGGGCTGGGGTCCTCCCTGCCCTCCTTCCTGTACCAACTGAAGCAGCTTTGCAGGAATCTAGGACTCCAGAGAGCTAGGTGTGAAAGTCACCTATCCAAGGCCAAAGAGGCTGGTATTAAAGTGCTCCAATCACACCTTCATAATTTTGTACTCAGTTAAAAATAAATCCTGAGTTTATATCTACAATTCTGAATTTCCTTGTGTCCATCAATTCCAAATCCCTGATGTCTGGGTTTATATGTGATCTTACTTCTCCTTGCATTTCTAATATCACCCAGCTCCATTCTGCACCTCATTTTCTGTGTGTCAGGGTCTCATCCGTGCTGCTTTCTCTGCCTGCAATCTCTCTCTTTGTGTTTATCTGGGTAACTCTTACCTGTCCTTTAGGTCTCTGCTTAATGCCATTTATAGAGAACTTCACTAAAATTTGAAATAGAGTTTAGGCCTTATTTTTTATAGTCTCCAAACATATTCTTCCTTCATAATACTTTGTAATGATTTCAATGGTATAATTATTAGTGTGATGATCTGCTTAATATCCAGCTCCCACTTATTAGACTCTAAACTCTATTTGGAAAGTTTATATATGTCTTAATGATTACTTTGTAACAAGCAACTAACCAAATGAATAGAAAATGATGAGAGTTCAATAAAGATGAACACATGTTAGAACCAGAAGCCTTCCCACTAACTTCTCCTTAAGATCAAATAAAAAGGTTGCATTTCTAATATGCTAGTATGTTTCCAGTTTAAATTTCATGGACATTGGATTGATGATCCAACAATCAGATGTTCTCTTGGCATAAATAATGGCCTCATGGATTTTGGATTTATTTTTTTGCAGACAAGGTCTTGCTCTGTCATGCAGGGTGAGGGAGTGCAGTGGCATGATCATAGCTCACTGTAACCACAAACTCCTGGGCTCAGACGATCCTCCCACCTTAGCCTCTCAAGTAGCTGGGACTACAGGCATGTTCCACAATGCCAGGCTATTTTTTCTTCATCTTTTATAGAGATAGGGGTCTCACCATGTTGCCAAGGCTGGTCTTGCATTCCTGGCCTCAAGGGATTGTCCTGCCTCAGCCCCTGAAATTATACGTGTAAGCCACGGCACCCAGTCCATGGTCTTGCGTGGTTGGATGATGCTTTTTATTAAAATGCTTTCCCTTGCATGGTAGCATTTAATCTTCACACAAGCCCTGTGAGGAATGTAAGTCAGTTATCCCGGTCTTGTGCATGAGAAAACAATAAATCACTGGAGAAGTTGTATGTTGGCTTAGCTTCTAAAGATAAAGCTTCTAACTCTGTCAGTCTGGTGGTAGAACTAGAATAGGATGCACAATCCTAGCCCAGTGGTAATTATTTTTTAAAATTATGTTCATAGGAGTATCCAAACTTAGAACCTCCTTTATGAGCAGCCCAGGAAAATCAAATCTCTACTATATCTCCATTAAAGTCAGCACCATTGTCTTATGTCTCCACTTTAGGTCCTGACTTATCTACCTGAGTGGATGGAAACTCCTTAAGAGGGTTTCTGGATACACAGTCAGGTGGTTGTCAGTTTATATACATCTTTATTTTTACAGAAGTATGTTATACTCTCATCACAAATCCAAATGTGACCATTCAAAACTGGCTTTTTGCTAGAACAGGGGACAGTAACATAACCAGGGTGGGGCTGACTACTCAGCTCCCTCCCCATTCGGATTCCAAGGTCCTTGACCAATCTAACCCCAAGAATGGGGAAAGAGGCCCCAGAGGCACGGTGAGCTTACCATTAGAATAAATATCGTGGACCCAAAGAGTTTAGCAGAGAGTGATTTATTAAGCAGAGAGAGAGAAAGAGAGAGAGAGAGCCCCCACGCTGCCATGGGAGGGGATCCAAGGAAGGAATCCATATAGGTAAGGAGCATTGGGGTTTTAACCTTGGAGTTATTCCTGCCGCGTTCATGTTCTTGTCCAATGAGAGGAGTTCTTTCAAACTGCCCCTGGAGTGATTGATCTTTGATTTTGATACCGGATTGGCTACTTGGTCCCCAACAGGGCCCCCTCCTCCCAGAGCTTTCAGCAGGCTTTTTGAACAAAGAAGCCCACATGGATTTTCCGACTAGCCTGCTCGGGGAAAGTTAGACAAAGAACTTTATGTCCCAGATGGGGATGTGGATGGAGGCGGGGCGCTGGGAAGCCTTTGAAACCACACGCCTGGTGGACCCAGGAAGAGAAGTTTTTTTCCTTAACACGGTACCTCAATACCCACTCTGAACAGGAAAGTCCAACTGCTGTTGGGACATGGGTGTCAAACGCTCTTTAACTACTTCCTGCTGAATTAGGGTGTACAAAGGGCCCTGCAGTTGAGGTTTCCTCCAGAGGGAAGTCTTCCAGGGGTGCAGATTGATCCTCTATCTAGGTCCATGATAGAACTTATGAGCCAAGGACATCCAGGGTTCCATTTGCAGGATCGTTTGTGGCCTCATGGCTCTAGTTCTAGAAGAAACGAATTTGACAAGAAGGTTAAAGATGAGAAGCCCGAAGGCCAGCAATAATAGAATGGTTATAAATGGGCCTAGAAGAGGGTAGAGCCAGGATAGCCAGTTAAACAAGCTCTGCAATCTTGTTTCTTGAAGGTCTTTAGCTCTGTGGTTGATTTATCCCTGAGTTCTTTAACTTTGTTTGAGACAATACTCGATTGGTGTATAAAGTAGCAGCATTCTTCTCCTAAAAGAGACAGGTTCCTCCTTTTGCTGCTGTTAGCAAATTCAAGGCCCTTTATTTTGAAGAGCTACAGCAGCTAAAGAGTTAAGCTGCTTTTGAAGAGTGAGCTGCCTTTGCAGAGAGAATTAGCAACCTTTTCTATGTTGTCATTTAACTCCTGAGATAGCTCACAGTAAAACTGAGTAGAGGTAGTAACTTATCCAATGCCAGTACCAAGTCCACCTATTATTCCGTGCCCCCCCCCAACTATGAAAGGAATAATTGGGGTTTGAGTATGGCATGGCCTTGGCGAGAGAAGACTCTACACCTGAGAGTCGGTGTAAATTGTCATCGGGGGGCACTAGGAAGGAGAGCTATTAGGCCAATCTGTAGGGGCAACCACATGGATTCTGGTCGCAGATAGTAAAGAGTGATAGTCCTGTTAATGCCAGGATGTAAGTTAGACTCATGAGTAGTTACTTTCTTGGGGATCTCGTCAGAAGAGCAAACGTAAATCCTCTAATGGCTTGCAGGAGTACAAAGGGTCGTCTCCTGGAACTTCAGGCTGTGGAATGGAGAGCTTATGATTTTCCTCAGGAGATGTCCAAGGCTTCAGCCCAGTGTGACGAATCCACAAGTCAGTAACAATCAGGACATCTGTAAAAACGGACACATCCCAAATGCTAGGACAGAAGTAAGAACAAAACGACTTCTATGAATCTACTGTGGTGAATGTAATTTCAGTAACCAAATGGGCTGAGAAGTAAAAAATATTCAAAGAAAGCTTTATTAAAGGAATTAGTAATGGGATATGGAAACACGTTATCTTCAATTTGTGGGCACAAATCCAGACTTAATTATTAGTAACCAAAAATCTATTGCATTTGGGCATTTTAGAAGCTCTCTGATGGAATAATTTAGGATGGAATGCCTGTTTAGTGGATCATTGGGCACTGACATATTAATTTTTTTAATGATTTTTCATGTGCATACCTTTTCTTTTTTCTTTCTTTGAGACGGAATGTCACTCACTCTGTCACCCAGACTGGAGCGCAGTGGTGAACTCTCGACTCACTGCAACAACCTCCACCTCCTGGGTTCAAGCAATTCTCTTGCCTCAGCCTCTCTAGTGGCTGGGATTACAAGCACGAGCCACCACAACCAGCTAATTTTTGTATTTTTAGTAGAGGCGGGTTTCAGCATTTGAGCCAGGCTGGTCTCAAACTCCTGACCTCAAGTGATCCACCCGCCTCAGCCTCCAAAAGTGCTGGGATTACAGGTGTGAGCTGCCAGGCCTGGCCTCATGTGCGTGTTTTCTTTTGACTCCTTTTACTTATTGCTAAACAGGTACTTCTCATGACTCCCTCTTCTTACATTGTTTCATGCTGAAGATCATCTGTTTGCAGTACATTGAAATTTCAGTTTAAGACTATTTGCCTCTGAAAATGCTTTCATAATTAAAGCAAATCTTTTTTGGATTCCAACCAAGAGAATTTAATTTCAGAGATAGTTATTACTTCTTATCCCACTGCAGTCTTCTCTCAAGACGGTTCCCAAGTCTTGGGAGTCTGAAGACAGCTTCATAAGAAACTGCCACTGAATTCTCATAATGTTCTAGAAAGACTGTGTGGCACAAGATAGAGCTCATTTTGGTTCTGTGGTATCACTGGGCCATCCCACAAAAGATTTTCTGTTATGTGGGCAAAGGGTGTATTCTGTCAAAGGAGAGGTCAAAAAGAGAACTGGGAGGAAATTCAGGCAAGCCCAAGAAGAGAGCTGCTGGCATTGGCCTTACCACACCATCCACGGTGCACACTTTCTGTTTTAGTTGGAGGGCATTGCAGAGTCTCTACGATATTAATGGCTCTGGGCCAAATAAAGAAGGAAATGAGTCAAAATTATATGAGGCAATGCATTGGAGAAGTAATGTGTGTATTTCCAGGCCCAGCTGATTCTGAAAAATCGCCACTGAGGTTGGTGGTTTTACTGTTAATGTTCAAAAATAGACCAAGAGTGATAGGGCCACAGAGGCTTGACTTTATTGATCCTTAGAAATAGAGCATCTGGATTAAGCTTAAGGCATATTAGTGGAATTTGGGGAAGTTTTTAACACCTTAAATGCCACTCCCTCTGCTGCACCTGTTCATTGGTGAAATAGAGGACTTCATTTAGGAAAACAAGCACCTTCCACGAGCACTCAATTTGCTTGTTTGAAAAAGTAATTGGAGAAAAACAAAGAGATTCTTGTTCGGTCTGAAATTCAGAAGAAACTCTTGCCAGCTTTATGAATGATGAGAGTTCCCCTTTCCATGTCGAAATTGCTGGCCCTGTTGCTGATATCCATAAATTAAGCAGCTGGGTTGTTGTTTTTTTTGTTTTTCCTTTTTGCAATTAAGCACGCAGTGCTCACAATGCACAATAGGTCCCTTAGAAGTGTGTCTAATCTTTCTACTCCTGTTAAAAAAAAAAAAAACAAAAAAACACTGGATACAGGATCTTAAACAAAGAGTCAGTTACAGTACATCTGTACAGAGCTGGAAAGTTGAGTCTCAAGAGGATTTACATTGGGAAAATCCCCAAAGCAGTAGAAGAGACAAGCACAAACGTGTCCATACTCCCAATAGCGAGGCAGAATCTGCTTCCAGGCCAACATGTTGTTTCAAAGAACTGGAAGGTTTGTGTTTAGTAAAACATAATTCAAATGGCCGTATCACACTAACTGTATGCTGATAATGATTGCTTCACTAAAGAACGACCTTGTAAAGTTATTTTCTGGTAATATGCTAATTTAAAATACCCACATTCTTGCTATTGTGGCATCCTAATTTGAAGATAATACCGACCAGTAGAAAGTTTACTTTCTGCCTCCAGTGAACTCTCAAAATAGACCTTTAACCGAAGCTGTGAGACTCTGGCTCCTTTTGGATAATGACAGACCTTAATCACCACAGTATTTTTAAAAAAAAAAACTAGGGTAGCAAGCACCATCAATATCTTTGTTCGGGTCTAACTACTTATTTAGAAGAGAAGTTTACTGCAGTCGGGGTCATTCACCCTGGGAGCTGTGGCTCTGTTTGGTTCACCTTCACCTCGGCATGACAGAGCAGGCAGCAACCCGGAGCAGTCACTGGGGAATGGAGCTTGGCTGTGTTTATAAGCAGCACCTGTGTTTATCTGTGATTCGAGGTGCCAGATACCCCTTTGTCAAAAATAGCAAAGCTTCCACCAATATGCTAGTCATTTCTGACAACGGCTTATAGTATTGTTTTGTTTTCTAAAGAATCCTCTTTTCTCCAGCTTTCTACATTTATTTCAATTTGAATAGAATTAGGAATGTTTAGAATCAGTATTCTAGGGCTGTATTTCTAAACCTAAGTGATAGAAATAACAATTTAAAAATGATAATCCTCTTAATGTATTACAGAGAAAGATTCCTTTCTTCTTTATCCTCATTTTTTTTCTTTCTTCACCCCCATTCCCCCCAAGCAATCATGCACACACTTTGGGGGACATAACAGCTCTCACCCATCTTGAGAAGCAGATACATTGAAATGTCTCGCTATTGTGATTTCAGTTCATGGTTTACTTTGGACCTTGAGCTCATTAGGGAAATATTTGACATCTCAACTCCAATTATTTAGTAGTCACCAAGCTGCAAAGGCCAGACATAACTGCCTGCAACTGGTTATAATTGGAAGGGATCTGAAGAACGATAGCAGAGAACTGCATTTCTCTTAATCTCCAAAGACAACAATACCTCAGGTCATGGTTCCTTTCCAAAGCATACTGAAAGGCTGGAAAACAATAGAAGTCCTTTCAGATTAGAAGTAACCAAAACATTTCTGCAGATTGGAATTATTATAAAGTCGTCCCAGGAAAGTCTTATAGACCTACATGTGTTTCTGTCTCTCAATTGCTCTAACTTTGTGTATAAAAGCATTCTTATTTTTTCTCTGGAAGGATTCAATTAGTGCATAGCTACCTGGTTCTTCCTCCCCTTTTTTCTTCTCTCTCTTCCTTGTCCATAACCCAATCTTAATTCCAAGTCAGCCTGCCAAGCCATTTCATTGCCAAAGGCAAATATTTGTTTCCCAAGAGCTCTGTTTGTGAAAAGAAACCGCTTCCTCACATACAATATTACCTTAAAAACGATTTTTCTCTTCTAGTGTTTTGTAGTTGAACTATTGTTATCAATATATCAGCCTTTTAAATCTTCCTACAGGCTTTATTTTACAAATACCTTCTTTACTTTCATGGAGGAATCTTCATGGCTTCCATGGGTTTTGGGAAGAGGGTAGTGTTTATTTAAAGACAATTAGCTTTTCATTTTAAATATCAATTCCTAAAAAGATTTGAAAGCTTATTCATAACTAATTTTTTTGGACTTCCTTCTTCTATTTTTTCTTCCAATATAGATGCATTTCCTTTTTGTTTAACACTGTAACTTAAGAACATCCTTTTTTTATTTGAAAGAAGAGTGTAAGAAACTCACGTACCTCTCAGTCTACTTTAACAGTTACCCCCATTTGGCCACCATTGTTTGATCTCTTTCTCACTGTTAAACCTTGAGGATATTACAATGTAGCTATAACACCATTTACATAACTCTTCTTCTATTGTTGGATATTAGATTATTTCTAAGTTTGCAATATTAGGACAAAGGCTGTGATAAACCAATTTGATTAGATGCTTTGCCCCTTCACATTTATGTTTATTTCCTTCAGGGCAAAGACTGTTTTTTATATTCTTGACACATATTGCTAAATTACTTCCCAAAAGCCTTGTGCCAGTTTATACTCCCAATCACAATTTTATTTTATGTAATTCAAAAGTTATAGGTTTAAGACTATTTTTCTTTGGTTTCTTTGGTATTTCTTCTATTAATAAAAACTCTGAACAGGGTTCCTTAGTTTCCATACTAGTTGAGCTTCCTGATTTTGATGGCGAGTTTTTTTGCTCATCAACTTATTGGGTGCTTAGTATTTTTCAAGTTATTTCTATGACATCTCTGATTAATAAGTATATTCACCCTTTGAGCGTGGTCGTTTTTAAAGGACAAAATTACACAAAATGCTTACATTTTTAGTGAAGAGCTAATATCAAGACATTTTACATCTGTAAAGAATTGACGTGTCATGGTTTGAGCAGACCTGCGAAGGCATGGTAGGTGATTTCACGGCCTCAGTAATGTTCTTAGAGGAACTGTTGTTTAGGATCGTTGACAGATCCCTTATTTCTTCACATCGGAAAGTAGATATATGAGAAAATTAATTGACTGATTATCAATCTATCTATCTATTGACATACTTTTATGAAGGACTTAAGATAAAAATGCCTGTGAGAAAACTCAGTTTAACTCTTTTGCTCTAGTACATATAATTTTAAAAAGATATTGTCATTTATGAACAAACTTAGAGAAAACTACATTGAGAAATTTAACCCACCAAATGTGGAATTGTTGTTAAAATGCACTTTAAATAATACATTTTCCAAATAACTACTCTTTATCTTTTCATATTCTTTTTAAATATAGGGTAGACCAGGAGGAGTTTTCAGAGGAGTCTGCGATAGGTGCTTTGTGATGCCAGAACATGTTGAGGTATAGCTATGTTATTATGCCTGGCACTAGTCCTGGATCTGTCCTTGATATGTAGGTGATTGTTTGCCCACAGATATGCAATTATTGTTTATAAATGAAAAATATATCTTTAGCTGCTACTTCTGCCTGATTTCACCCCTGACTCTAAGAAAGAAGAACAGCGAATAGATCTTGAAGGAAGCAAAGGTGACAGAAAATATGCTCTGAAATTGTACGTATGGTTGGCACCAGGAGGGGTCGACCTGTAAGTCTGAAAAGGCTAGTGTTATTGGGGGGAGGCGTGGCTCCGCTGAGGACAAGCTATTGCATATGCTGTGGAATGTGAAAATCTGTCTGACAATGCTGTGTGCATTATGCATTAGTGCTTTCAATGGCCGTTTCCAACAGCCTTGAGAAGAACCTGGCAGAATAAATTCAAATGTATATTTTAGAAGTACCAAGCCTGGCCGGGTGCAGTGGCTCACGCCTGTAATCCCAGCACTTTGGGAGGCCGAGGTGGGCGGATCATGAGGTCAAGAGATCGAGACCATCCTGGCCAACATGGTGAAACCCCATCTCTACTAAAAAATACAAAAATTAGCTGGGCGTGGTGGCATGCGCCTGTAGTCCCAGCTACTCGGGAGGCTGAGACAAAAGAATTGATTGAACCCGGGAGGCGGAGGTTGCAG
>CAUYLG010045499.1:0-32261 GCA_963573385.1 Cacajao melanocephalus | reverse complement strand
GCGCCGGCCAAAAAAGTCGCGCTGGCGACCTGTGTGGCTCCTCTGCCGGGAATCTCCTAGTCTGTGGGCAACAAAAATTCGTCTGAAAGTGCGGCGTCCACTCGCTCTCTGCGCTTTCACTGGGAGCTACAACCCTGAGCTGTTGTTAATCGGCCATCTTGGATCTCTCTCTCCTATTTTTCAAAACATCTTACAGGCCATCAACATCATCACTTTATCCATCAATGGCCATTTCTTTAGATGAAGAGTTCTTTTTAAGGGAGAGATCACTGGATCACTGTAGTATTCTGATTTTGCAGACTTTCCATCTGATATCAGAAACTCTGAAGGTAGGTTAGTTGGGGCACAGGATTGAGGATATATACAATATGACACAAAAACTGAAAGATGGTTCTGAAGCATATTTTTTTTCACAAGTGAAAAAGAAAAGATTGGCCTTCATTAGAAAATTATTCAGGTTCAAGCACAGGTAACTTACAGTGACTGCCTCTCATAGTAATATAACTTGAAATATTAAATCTACTTTCACCTGAAGAATCACATCCTTTCATTATACCAATGATACTTCATGCCCACTCCTGGGACTGAATGAGCTGAGATTATTTCTCTATACTACATCCAGCCCTGCCTCTGGATTCTTTTCTTTGATGCTGTAACTTCAGAACTACTGTGTTCCTTACATAAATGCTGCCACTTCCACTCAGATCTCATTAGCAGGGTGATATGAGGAAGCCTAAACATCGCTTTAGAGTTTAACTACCAATATCAACTCATCTGCATCAGACTTTATTGAAATTTAGACCCAATTGTAGGAAATAAAAATAAAGGGGTTCTAATAAAATCTTTAAAAAATATGCAAAATATTCTGAGTACCAATTATCTTCTCTTGGATTACCTCAGTTCGTAACTTAATTCTTTGGGGGATTCCTGTTCTCCTCCTAGAGAAAGAGCTCTCATTCTTCCCTACGGATTGAATCTACATGAATATTAACACATGCACACACACACACACACACGCACAAATACGCACAAGGGACTGTCATTACCCCACATACTATCTTTCTCTTAGCCATAAAGCAATTTGTAGGTCACAGTAATCTGGCTGCACATTTCTCAATGTCAGAATTATAGAGTCTAGCTTCCCAGCAGGAGGAGATCAGGAGTGTAGTACCAGAGGCAATTTGATGCTTCAGATCCAGCAGAAGAGTCCAAAGTGGGCTTTGACACTCCAAATTAAAGGTGACCTCTAAGGATTCTTAGCTCGTATGAGATAAAAGTACGTGCCTTCATTCTTATGGAAAAGACTGATAGGGCCAGTGAGTAATTAATATTCACAGCTTTCAAGAACAACCAGAATATTTCAGACTAATAAATTCCAAGTCTGTCTTAATAAAAAAGCATTTTGCCTAATGGAAATATAATAGAATGGAATATAGTCTGAAAATATTTCTCACGCCCTCAATAGAGATAAAACTGTTACATGTAAGAGGAGCAAGAAAGAAGGAAAAGGAAAAACAAAGTGGAAGAAGCAAATAAAGGGGAGGATTCAGACACTAATGCATGAACTGATTTAATAAAATTGAGAGAAGGTAGGCAGAGGACACTAACTTTTATTAAGCAATTACTATGTGCTCAGACCAGATGTGTTTATCCATGTTAAACAATATTTAATATCCATTGAAATCCTTTGTAGAAAGTAGTGTAATTCTCAATTTATGTTAAGAAAAAATTGTGCTATGCATTTTTTGTGTGTATTTTGAGGTCAGTTTTGACAATAAATTATACCCTTGTTTATTGTTTGTTTTCAGGCTGCGACCATCTAATATATTCAGCCTTTTGTAGATTTCATTTGTTGAATTACCATTGTTTATAAATCTTTAACTCCTATAATTCAAGAATCTTCAAAAAATGGAATATAGATCTGATAACTACAGTATCCCATTAAGATGTAAAATATACATTCTCTGAAAGAAAGTAAAGAATTCCAATAACATTGTTGTCCCATAACATCAGTAAGGGTGTTGCTGTTATTATTTTCAGGAAATGTTTGCATTTCAGCTAACAGTTTCACTGGGAGATGTTGATCCTCCTATTACAAGCATTGTGTTCAGCTCTGGAAGATCATGAGAAACTCCAGCTTTTATGCTGTTGCCATTGTGAACTTCGTTTTCCACACATCATGAACACTGGGGAAATTTCTATGAGATGGGGAAGAGGTAACACAAGATGACTATGAACTGAGCTGTAGAAGAATGCTCTACTTCACTTTACATGTGTGGTGACTACAGTTACATGTAAAAGTTACTAAACATTTGAAATAATGAGCATATTTCAGGAGCTATAGTTGCAAAGCAAGAATGCAGTTGTTCCTTCTGAAATTTGGATAGGGCAATTTAGGAAAAGAATTAAGGACTCTTCCACAGACTCAGAATTAGATCAAGTACTATAGTTATTCAACTAGCCTAGTACTGGGAAGAGCTAGAGAAAGAGAATAGCCAGCATCTTAGTAAATACTTGAGTCAAAGCTGGTGAAATTGAGTGCTATTATTTTCAAGCTCAGGACTTCACATTGAGACAAAGCTAAAAGGTTTCAAAGTTTCTTGGATCTTGGAATGAAGTTGAAAGTAAGAAAAGCACAACCCAAGCAAGAAAGCCCAAGTTAAGAGTTGGAATGGGACTGAAGATTCAGTGGGGTCTTCAACAAGTGGTTATATAGTGCACAGGTGGACTAGCCCTAGATAAAAGACACAGGGTTAAAACAGACAACCTTAGTCTCAAGAATGCTGAATAACAGGGGCCCATCCTGATTGCTCCCTTTTAATCTTTTTTAAAATTTATTTTTATTAATTTTTTTTCTGTTGATGCATAGTAATTGCACACATTTATACATTGTGTAATAATCAAATCATGGTGGCACTATCCTCTTTAATTTTAAAATAGTCTAGTGGTCAATTTCCTAAATAAAATAAAGTGTGTGTGTGTGTACACACACACATGTACAAACACATCCTTTCTGGCATAATGTGGAATAACTGTCCAGATCAGGACATACAATATAATATATTATACTACTTGAATTTCACTTTCACCATATGATTCTTCAAGTTACTCTTTTTTTTCATCTCAGTGATCCTTGTGTTCCCAAAAGACTTTGTGTCTCTCCTTTCCATCTGAGTTCAAATGTGTGTAAAATGTGGTGACTTCTCCTACTCTTTTCCAGGGTCCAAACTTGAGGCAACATATAGAAGTTTCTTCCTTCCTCAAGATATGGTTACTAGGATTTTGAATATGTTTTTGGATAAAGGCAGGCATGAGAAAATGGTATTTCACAATTCAGGAAGGTGAGATATGATCTCTCCTAAATAATAGATACCATGGGTTAGGTCCATGTTACCTGAGACCTCTAAGACAGTTGCTTTTGTGACCTTAATCTGTTTTGATCCCTTTTCTATGAACCCAGGTCAGTTTCTGTTCTCAGAAGCTCCCAGCCGTGTTCTGCTGAAGAAGTGGACCTGGAACTGTATGTTTGTACCAGACTGTGCTTTAGTCTTACCAAAGATAATTGGACAAATTGCAGAAATGTGGTCTTTCAGCCGATCCCCACTTTTGAGAATTTGAACTCTAACATCAAAAGCAGTGTATACTTGGAAATGAAGGTCTAAGGGCATATAGAGCAGATGGATTTGGGACTGGAGTTAACAGTGTCAACCCACAGTTAACAGAATAGTGCCTTATCAAGGAAGCTGGTTTGCAGAGGAAAAAATGGAGCATTCTTACAAAAAAAAAAAATACACATTTTGCCCCAAGAAAGAGAGAGAAGATCTCTAATGATTTTGAAGTTCCTATGAACTCCCCTCATTTAACTTCTTGTCTTTGAGTTCTGAATGAGTGCCCTTTATCCCTTCCAAAAAAAAAAAAGGAATAATAAAAACAAAAAATCTTTTTCTAAAACTTGTTTGATATAAGAATGATCCTTGACTAGAATATCCTACACACGATTGAGTCTCATGGACTGGCAGGTAGATTCATGGGATAGAATATGTATAAGTGATTTTAAAATGACCCCAATGATCTGTCAAATTAGAGCAACTTAGGATCCAAGTTTCCAGTATGTAGCCCTATATTTAAATTGCTTTCCTGGCCTTAAGATATAGTCCACTTGGGACCGTTAGCAAGAGTTTTAGCCTAATCGGTTAGCACATCTAACATGCAGGTCATTCATGACTAACCACCTACCCACCACTACCATTGTGATGACTAATTATATCCCTTGGGTCAATTAATTACTGCAATCAAAATTGAATGCAATTAATTAGGTGGTTTTGAGTCACTCAAAACAATTCCATTGCATCATTAATAAAAGGGCATGAGAAAAATCTATTGACAATAAGAAATAGGCATGAATGAAGCTTCATAAGTACTTCTGACTCATATTTGAATCATGGGTATTAGCAGCAAGGGAAGGATTCTCTCAAACAACTTCTGTTATCAAAAAATAATTTGATAAGTCCCATACACATATAAAATTATGATAATAGTACCCAGTTTGGGGAATACATGGATGTCTATATTAGTCATAATTTGATTCATCTGAGGAGGGAATAGTGTTTCTGGATAAAGAAATTTGCTTAAAACAAATCAAACATGGATACTTACTTAGCCTTGTCCAGTTTATTTCATCAGCTCTCTTGGAGCTTCCTATTACCAGTGTTCCCCATAACAATGCTACATTCATGGAGCAGACACAGCAATCTTTCCAAAACACAAACAAAGTCCTTTCCAGCCAACACAGCATGATTCTCAAACTTTCATGGAGGTAAAAATCTTCTGGGAAAATTGTTTTACAGACATTCCTTGGGCCCACATTCAAAGATTCTAATGTAGTTTGTATTTGATGGAGCCCAAGTTTATATTTAATTAGAAGCCCAGGAGGTTCCAACACAATGTCCCAGAGAAAAATGCATGCTTTTATATACTGCAATAGTTTGTGCCATAAAGCCTATAATTCCTTAGCATGGTAAGCAAAGACCTGCATGATCTAACCTCACCTGCACCTGGTTTCGTGCCTCACTTCTCAATGCCTTCTTATATACACTCTTCAGCAACACCAACCCGTCCCTGGCTCCTCACTCTCCTCCATGCTCTGGCAAACCTAGGTACTTTTTCTGTTGGTATTCCCACTCTGGAATGTCCTTCTCCACTTAAGTCTACTGAGATTGGGTAAATGGTTGTACAAGATCTTGCAGTGAAAAGCTGAGGGGCCTCAACACAGAGCTAAAATCCAGTATGACCCAGCGTGGCATCAGTATGGAGGCAGGGATACCTTTATCTAATGGGATGCTCAGAGGGCATACACTTTTGTGGAATTATATGCTCAAAATGAATAATTTCTCAAATTCTGAAAAATGGCTTGTGCTGGAGGCAGCCTGTTTCTTACTTTACCTGGGCACAATTTTATTCAGCCTCCAAGACCCTGCCAGGTTACCACTTCTTGCTGGGTTGAATGCCTTTCCTCTCTACCCCTGCAATACCTCTAATTTCACTCACCACATAGTGCCATAATCACTGTGTCTGTTTTTAAGGCTGCTGTCACTTCACATGCCTGGCTTGGTAGTTGCACCATAAATATGTGTTACTATGAAGTTATTTCAGAGAAAATTTTGGTAATGACTAATATGTCTGAGATTAACAAGAAAAGCTGCTCTGGTTTCCAGTCTCCTTTAACAAATTTTATTGAGTGACAACCCTGTGCCTTGTACTGTACACAGCTTTGGAAAGACAGAGGTGGATTCTTTCATATGCTTTTCTTAAAATATATTTAACTCTTCCCCTGAATCAGTGCTCTGGTTCCCCTGCCACTCATCCCTAGCAACCTCTGCTTCTCTGTATTAGTCTGTTCCCACACTGCTGTAAAGAATACCTGAGACTGGGTCATTTACAAACAACGGGGTTTAGTTGACTCACAGTAACACATGGCTGGGGAGGCCTCAGGAATCTTACAATCACGGAGGAAGACAAAGGGGAAGCATACAACTTCTTCACAAAGCAGGGGCAAGCAGGGAAAACAGCCACTTATAAAACCACCAGATTTCACAAGAACTCACTCATTATCATGAGAACAGAAATCACTCTCATGATCCAATCACCTCCGACCAGGTCCCTCCTTGTGGGGTTTACGATTTGAGATGAGATTTGGTTGGGGACATAGAACCAGGCCATATCACTCTCTCCTGTCAGATCCTAGAAGGCACCACACACTTCACCACCACTGGAATTTCACCCCTTTGTTTCCTCCATCTACTCAAATTCTGTTGTCCACTTTGTCAGCATTTAATCATCCTCCAAGAACCAGCTCTTGGTGCATCTTCCAGACACCACTATTGATTTTTCATTCTACACCAAACAATACTTTCCTTGAGCCCAAAGTTTTGGGATGATGGCATGCCAAAGGTATAACTGTCCACTGTGCAGAGAGAGAAAGGGTGAGTATCACCTGATGCTTCTCACCAAGCCTTATACTCAGGCATGTTTTTGTTGTTGTCATACAAAGGGGTCTGTTCACCAAGCCTGTACTCACATGATTTGTCTCTACTTGAAGGTGCCCTTGTGCCTAATTTAAATGAAGACTCATATAGTGGCAGCGTTTCCCCTGTTTTCTATAACTTGTTGTAACTTACCATGATTGTGGCATGTAGAATTCTGTTTAGGGTTTATCTGTTTCTGCAGCTACTTTATATGTTCCATGAGGTTGGAGACTTAGCCTTTCTCATCTCTATGATCTCTGAAGCAAAGTGCTTGGTTCAAAGGAAACACTCAAAAGACATTTATCAAATCAATGAAATAAACCCTGGGGAAATCTTCCACTCATTGTAAATGTCCAGCCCACTGACTCACTCACTCAGTGTGTGATTCACACATCCATTAACTTATTTTTTGTTCATTTCTTTTCAATAATATGAATCCCTCTGGGCTTCGGTTTTATCACTAGAAAATAAGAGTGATGATCACTTCTCTCATTACCTCACTAGAAATATGTAAAGTTCAAAAGAGATGATGTTAAAAAGGCACCTATCAATGTGTAAAATTAAGAAAAACAACCATGAGGAGTGAGCTATTGAAATATACAAATACATTTTGCCATTTTTTCAGGAAATGAATTTGTTTAAGCAGTAATATCACAAAATTAGGTATTTTGAAATCCAGAATCTGGTGGTAGCTCAGTTCTGAGTACAGTGAATTTTTCAAAGAGTTAATGAATCTTTTTAACTGCAAAATTTTCAACATGGTGATGCCATCATACACATCCAAGGCAGATTTTTCCAAACTTAAATGACCAAAGAACCATGTTGATTTGGAATTAGCTAACATAACAGTCCCCTCTGCCCGAGAACACATTATAGAAAAAGATTCAGGAAAGCCTTTCATTTAAATGCACAGACTTTAGTCAACTTAGTACTAAATTTCACCCAGTAGAAGGAGCATCCTTCCAGGTTCATAAAACAACAGATTTTCGGAAAACTAATGAAAATCTTTGGGAGAGGCAGAATAGTATATTTGAGTATTTCCCTAGAGCTCAATAAAGCCATGTCATATTTCAAAACAAGTTTATTTTTATAACTATAACTGCATTTTGAACTATTTTTAGATCCATGGTAGAATTTATTTCAGGTATCACTTTTGCCCCTCACTGTGTTTCTTCATCTATCTTAACTCCAGACCATGTAAAGACTCTTCTCTGCAGAGTGAGGCTCATCTAGGAAGTTATTACAAATCATCTTGAGCCAGCACTTCACTTATGGAAATCATAGCCTCCTGTATAGCCAATTTATCCAATGCATCCCCAAAACACATATTCAATCTAGTTTCCCTGCCTTTGCTCATGTTACCTCCTCAATATAAATTCTTCCTTTATATTCTTCATTCTTCTTTTCCTCTTTTGAGCCATACCTTTTCCCCCTTCTTTCTTCTTTCCTTCCTTCTTCCAGCCACCCATCAAGCCACAGTCATTTATCTGATACTTTATTAGGTCCCGGAGGTACATACACAGCTAAGGTTTGTTATTTGCCTTAAAGAAACTTAGACAAACATGTAAGCTATCCAGTATGCAATACAGTGTGACCAGCTTATAATAGAGAAATGTATAAGATACAATTGGTGCACACACATACACACACACATGCACATTGAAGAGACAAATCTTGTAGGGAGGACTAAAAGAAGATAAGAGCAGAGACAACTTCCCAGCAGAAGTGTTTAAGAGTCAAATCTTGAATATTAATGTTACCACATACACAAAGCCAAGGAAGTGTCCAGCTGGGAGGAAAAATACATGCCAAGGCACAAAGGTTGGAAGCAAAATAAATTTGAAGAATAGCGCCTGACAATAAGAGCTAACATTTTTGGGGTGCATGGTATGTTTGAGGTACTACCTTAGTGCCTTACTCAGTAACACTTTAAATTTTATTTTATTATTATTATGTTTTATTATATTATGGGCATCATATAAAAACTTTCACTTTCACAAACAAGAAAAGTGAAACTACGGTCACACAGCCAATTAATTGTGGAGCAAGGGCTAAACCTTAGACATTTGTGTTCTAAGGTCTGGTTGTTCAACCACTTTGGTTTGGTTGTAATACAGTAGGAGAGTGAGATGAAGTCACGTAAGAGAGGGGCGGCCAGCTCACAGAGGGTCTTTTCTGCCTTCCTTGGGTCTGTGAAAATTTCTGGATGCCTTCTCTGGCCACTCTCAATGCACTGTAACACTCTCCTCTTTTGGAGTCCCATAGTGCTCACTGTTTGTGGGTTGGGAACTTACATGCACATTACCTGCCCACATCCCTTGAACTAAACAACTGGATTGATGTATCATTTAACTCACTCTCCTAAGTAGATTCTGAGGTATCCAGTGGCAGGCACTGCATCCTCTTCTCCCCTTAATGCTTTAGACAAGGCTCTGTACAAAACAGACACTTAATTGAAAATAAAATGAATGAATGAGCCCTCGAATCAGCATCAAAAGTAGTAACTCAAGGTTTTATCATGCATTGAGCATTTTCACATAATTGACTCTGAAAAATATGAGGCTGTGAAGTAAGTACAAACTTCATGTCGATTTTAGATATGGGGAAACTGAGACTGGCGTACTGGGGGTTAGGTTAGTGACATTCAATGTTGCAATGGAAAAGGAATGGGTAGAAATTGAAGTTCTGGAGGTTTTCAATGCCATCCGCTAGTTTTCCATTCCATGTTTGCTAATCATTTTCAAAAATACTTTAAGAGAAAGAGGACAGGTATTTGTAGGAATAGACTCTATATTTGATGCATTTAATCCTCACTTCCTTTCTAAAACCCCCTTACCATCCTGGAATCTAGCCCATAATCCAGGTTTTATTTGCTGAGGTAAAATAACATATCATGGAAGCAGAAATGGATAACGTTGGCCGAGTTGCTAAGAAACCCAGAACATTTTTAAATATGCCAGGTCATTGTCCTACGGGGAAACCAGTAATATGTCATGTCTCCATAGTAACTCACTATGAACAGGATGTGAGTTGAAAATAGAGGAAACTATGAGAATGGTAATCAGTAATAAACCTGAAAAATGCTGAGTAAGAAAATATTCAGTATGGTTAAACATATCAGAGTGAATTAGTAGGTAAACCGTGGGCTTTAGACTCAAAGAGATTGAGTTGAATCCCAACCCTCCACTGAAAAGTATAAAACCCAGGCAAAACAGTGAAATTCCCTCAACTGCCTGTTCCCCAGCTAGGATGTACAAGTGTTAGGCATTGCCCTACTAAACTTTCAGGGATGTTGTGATAAAAGGCTACACAGACATAAAATATTTTTGAAGAATCATTAGCATTTCTGTCTTTAAAGAGGCACATTGTCTCACATGATCTGAGACAATCAACAACTAAAGGTTTATTTTAACTTGGCTCTGGCTTACTTTATATTGTAGAATTTTCTGTTAGTGAAATATTACCTGTCAGATTTGTCATGATTGGGCTGAAGTTAAATCAATGGGTTGTTTGCTGGTAAGAAGCTTTGAAACCCAGATTTCAGCCATTATCTCCCTATGTATATAACCTTGAGCAAGTCATTTGGGCTATGGTAAAATAACAATAATAATATTGACGTTTCCTTCCCTGTGCCTGTGCATTCTCATTGTTCAACACCCACTTATGAGTGAGAATACGTGGTGTTTGGCTTTCTGTTCTTGTGTCAGTTTGCTGAGAATGATATTTTCCAGGGAGGCTAGGGGAGGAATAGCAAGGGGTCGGGGGATTGGGGAGGGATAACATTAGGAGAAATACCTAATGTAGATGACAGGGTGATGGATGCAGCAAACCACCACCATGGCACGTGTATACCTATGTAACAAACCTGCACAATCTGCACATGTACCCCAGAACTTAAAGTATAATAAAAAGAAAAAGAAAAAAAAACCCTGCAATTAATACATATATATATAGACAAGTAATACCCTTAGACTCTCACAAGGGGATCCCTGCCTGAACCTTGTGCCTCAGTGGGCCCAGGGCTTTGCAGTACTTCCTCAAAGTGGTCTAAGTCCGTCCCTTCCTCCATCACCCCTACCCTACCCATTGCTTGGATCCTGCTGAGAACAACAGTACATACAACCCAGCCAGAGGACTCCAATCTTGGACCAAAACTTCTATGGACTTCGTTACCCATTTCTCCCCTTTGGAACACTATCCAACCATCTTCCCTGTGTGGGATCAACCAGTTGTCCCAAGCTGCTCTGAGATCTGTGCCTAGCCCTGGTTCTAGGAGTATGGCCTGGTGAACAAATCACTCCCATTGACCAGTATGGTTTTTCTTTCACAGTAAAGGGCAAAATTAAGCTGCAAGAATGATACTAACATGTTGATTTAGGGTAACTTTCACTCACACTGGACACAGGAGAAGTTCAGGTCTCTGAGCCAACGAGAGCCTACTGCCAACCCTTCAACTTAAGCTACATGTATAGACCTGTGCATCAGTTATCATCCACTTATGTATAAATTGTGTTATCATCTTTGGTCTACAGCACCTGAGGATAGCTGAAGTAGTTACACATTTTTTATCCAGTGCCACTGACATCTGGCATCCCAGTCACTGACTCCCATTGAAGGCTCTGTGTTATACTGAAGATATTCCTCAACAGCTGACTACACCTGTCTCCTGCAAGGTCTTCAGAGACTTGCTCTGCAACATCAACGAGCCCTTCCAATTGATGCTAATCTTGCCTCTGACTAATATAGTGACATTGTACTCTCCCCAGACAGATATTAAGTCACGCTGAATGAGAGATAGATATATTTTACATACATTGGACTATTCTGTCCACATTCCTCTGTGCCAGGGGCAGTATATTAGGGGCAAGAGTGTGATCACTATTGGAAGAGAGCACATTCTAAGAATGCAGTGATTACTGCCTTAAGAGTTCAGAAGGAATGGTTGAAGGATATACCTTTATGGTACACAGTTCTGAACAGTTAATATAACATGACTAGAAAATGAATCATCATTCAAGTTTTCCTGCATACTTTGGTTAAGACTTGCACTTTCAGTCATTGTCAATAAAGCACCATAATAACATTAGAGAGCCACTGAAAGTCAATATACACAAGTGGCTTAAAGAACGATGCTGCATCAGAGTAATGCTACAGCTGGAAATTGGTTGTAAATTATATTAGGGAACAGCAGCTACAATAGAATCTATATTGTTCCAACACAAAAGGGTTCCAAAGAGCTGTGCATTATGAGCAATGCTACATTTTTCTTGTAATGTGAAATATGAAATTTGACATTAAGAATGGCACATTTGACAAATAAAGAATATGGAGAAATAACTCCTGTACTTGAACACAAAGAGACAGTGCCCAGACACTAGGAGAAGTCTTTATGTACAATGATGGGACAAAAAACAAATATGTAAGTACCTCTTCTCTACACATTATTCTAAATCTTCACTGATAAACCACTATGCTTCACATGGACTCATTAGTTTATAATGTATTTTTAATCACGTTGCATGTATAGATAAGGAATCCACCAGAAATACTTATACCAGTAAGAAATACTTACATCAGGCCCTATACACTGCAGGGTGGTGGACGCTAACTAGGCTTTTGCCACAGGGATAATAAAAATACTGTCACCACCACCATTACTACTATTATATTAATTATTCTGTTAGAAAAAATAATAATTACTAGTAAAAATTAAAAAGCCATTCCTGACACATGCATGTCCCCCCACCCATGAAAGAACGCTGACCTCTCCCCTTTTCTGCCACCTTTCTTCCTATTCATGGTACCAGGAACACCACACTCCTTGCTTCGTGCCAGGCTTATGAGATTTAAGAGAGGGGTCATATGCAATATTTTTTCTGAATTCCTAGCACTTACCACAAATCCTGGTGCTGTATCAGCACTCTAAATTTTTCAGTGAATAAATAGAGGAATTAATTTATAAATTTCAAAATGAGATAGAAATGAAAATGTTATTCCAGTAATATTATCATTTCTACATAAATTCATATCATTTCTACATAAATTCATATTTTAAGACAGAATGAGCCAGAGTTCTGAATTGACAAAATGATGGAGAGGCATAGTATTTATTTTTCAATTAAAAGGAAATAATTTATTAAAATACTCTATAGTAGATACTTTAAAACAATGATTCTATGAATCTCACAGCCTTTTCTCTCACTATTAGAATCAGCTTTCATGCCCGCTAAACATACAGATTTCTAAGCCCCACACCAATCCTATTGAATCAGAATCTCTTGGCTGGAGGGTAGGAGCTTGGTGGGGAGGCATGAAGCCCAGGAATCTGCATACTTAAAATACTTTTCAGTGGGTTATTTGGTACTCTGATGTTTCAGATTCATTTTTATAGAGTAATATATTCATCTCAATTTTTGCCATTCAGTTTTTGAATCGCATGAATTCTTGCACCTTTAATTTGAAAGGAAATAGGATTCAACACCAGGAGGCTTCATGAATCACAAATTGGTAGATGTCCTTCCATGATCACACTAGACAGCTGGGGGCCCTTTACCTGCTGCTGTGGTATCCTGTTATTTTGGGATCAGTATTTCTTTTTCTTATTTATTTATTTATTTGTTTAGAGACAGAGTCTCACTTTGTTGCCCAGGCTGGAGTGCAGTGGCAAGATCTAGGCGCACTGCACCTCTGCCTCTCAGGTGCAAGGAATTCTCTTGCCTCATCCCCCCGTGTAGCTGGGACTACAGATATGTGCCACCACACCTGGCTAATTTTTGTATTTTTAGGAGAGATAGGGGTTTCACCATGTTGGTCAGACTGGTCTTGAACTCCTGACCTTGTGATCCACCTGCCTCGGCCTCCCAAAGTGCTGGGATTACAGGCGTGAGCCACTATGCCTGGCAGGATTTCTTTCACATTGCTTCTATTGCATGTAATATCATTTTTCCTCTTGTCTACAGTGTAAGCTACATGAGGACATGGACCAAGGCTATTTTATCATCGTGTTTCCAGCTGCTAGCACAGTACCTGACCTTCATGAATGCATGAACAAATAAATGAGTTAGTAGGAATTAATGAATGTGTAAATAAGCACATGAAGAAAATACTTTAATCTGATGTTAGTTTCATCACATTTTATTTATTTTACTTTTGTTTTTTTTTTTTTTTTTGAGACGGAATCTCACTCTGTGGCCCATGGTGGAATGCAATGGCATGATCTTGGCTCACTGCAACCTCCGCCTTCCTGGTTAGAGTGATTCTCCTGCCTCAGCCTCCTGAGTACATGGAATTACAGGTATACACCACCACACTCAGCTAATTTGTGTATTTTTAGTGGAGACAGGGTTTTATCATGTTGGCCAGGCTGGTCGCAAACTCCTGACCTCAAGTGATACACTCGTGTCAGCTTCCCCAAGTGCTGGGATTATAGGTATGAGCCACAACACCCAACCCTATTTTTATCTTTTGTTTCAGGAACATTTTGGTTTTTTTCCTGAGACCAGGTCTTTCTCTGTCACCTAGGCTTGAGTGCAGTGGCATAATTTTACTGTAGCCGTAACCTCTTGGGCCCAAGCAATCCTTTCACCTCAGCCTCCTGAGTTCAGTTACCTCTTGAGGAAAATGCCTTTCGTAACTATCTAAATTAATGATAACTCATTTAAAGGACAAAATAAATTAAAAAAAAAAAAAACCATGATCAGTGGACAACACCCCTTTACCCACTGTGTTATCAATTTATGAAGATTTGGAACCTTGATGTATCTTAAAGAACAAAAACAAGAACGAAGTTAGTAAATTTCAAATATGAACCATGCAACTACCAAGCAAGATGGCCAGATGACTTCATCAGTCAACAGAGTAAACAGAAGTATGAGAAATGCCTAATAATGCACAGAGCATTCAACTCTGACCTCATTCAATCCTGAGGCTAAATTAAGTCTCATACTTTCTCCCTATGTCTTCACTGTTTGAGTTTCAAAGAGTGTGTGTTTGTTACGTTTGAGGAGAGAACAAAAGGAAGAAAAAAAGCCCTTAAATCTACTGGCCAGCAAACCAGGGCTTAAAGTTAGGGGTAGTGGGGAAATTATTCATGTTAATTTACAAGGAGATTTCAAAAAGTTTGTGGAAAGATAAAAATATAAACTTTATATCTCAACATAAGCCCCATCAAATTCAAGACACTTTTTTAGTGACAGTATCGGTCATTTAGTCCAGCCCTAAAAAGTGAGGATCCTGGGAATTTATCTATGTCAAATGCAATATTTTTAAAATTATTAACTGAAGAAAAATGGGTGCCCTTTACAGAAGTTCTTAGATTAACAAACAAAAAGAAGTCAGAACAAGCCAAATTATAGTTGGAAGGTGCATTCCCTAATAATTTCCCACTGAAACTCTCACAAAATTACCCATGTTTGATGAGAGAAATGTGCAGGAGGATTATTATAGTGAAGAAGGATTCTCTGATGAAGCTTTCCAGGGCATTTTTCTGCTAAACTTAGCTAACTTTCTCAAAACATTCTTATAATAGGCAGATGTTAGTGGTCTTTTGTCCTCCAGAAATGCAACAAGAAAAATACCTTGAGCATCCCTGATATGGTTTGGCTTTGTTCCCACCCAAATCTCATCTTGAATTCCCACGTGTTGTGGGAGGGACCTGATGTGAGGTAATTAATTGAATCATGAGGGCAGGTCTTGTCCATGCTGTTCTCGTGATAGTGAATACATTGCATGAGATCTGATGGTTTTAAAAGGGGAGCATAAAAGCAGACTAATACAATCCTCAAAAAATGTTGCCATGATTCTGCTCTTGATCAACGTGATTTTGCTTTGAGTAGACTACTTGCACCTCTTGGTAGCCATTGCTTTGATACTGCTTTGTCTTCAGGATCATACCATTAACATATTTCATCTTCTGCTACAATTCCTTGAAGAAATGCTTCAGAACCTCGAGCCTACCTGTTTAAAATTTGTATTGAAGGCTCTGCTCTTGTCTGCAGCTGATCTGGGTGCAATGACTTTGGCACCCATCAAGTGGAAAGTTTGCACAATATCAATTTTTCAGTCAGAATCATGCTAAACCAGTTGAAATGTCGATAGTGTTGGCTATTGTTTGTACTGTTAATCATCAGTCCTCTTCCATTATGACATGAACAAAATTGATTTTTTTCTTTTTAGATTGATGTGGTTCATCTACTCTCTTGGGCTTCATCTTCAATATTGTCTTGACTTTTCTTAAAATGAGCTACCCACTTGCAAAGGATACAAGTCATATTGGATTGGGAGATGATCTTTCTTCATTATGACTTCATCTTAACTAATTACAGCTGCAATGACCCTATTTTCAAATAAGGTTACTTCCTGAGGTACTGGAGGTTAGTACTTCAGCATATAAATGGGTTGTGGGGGGCACAACTCAACCCATAACAGAATGTAAACTCAGTGAGGATACCAATTTTTTCTCGTGATCACTGCTATACCTCCAAAACATAGAAGATGGTCTAGCACGTCACAGGTAACCAATGTATACTTACAGAATAAATGCATGTATCTGTCAGTCAGTCAAATCTATATCTCTAGTGACAAATCTGATGGTCTTTTCACAATATAATTGTACCTAATCTTTTTGTCTTATCCATTCTGGCATCTTGAACATTTATTTCTAATTAATCTGTTTGTTAAACTGTTCTCCCACTACTCTTCCAACAATAATCCCAATTAATCATTAACTCATATCTAGTATGATGATCACTAACATAGTCATTATCTAAATATTAAGAATGTGTGCTATTCTCACTAGCATGTTTTTCTTTTTTGAGACGGAGTTTCGCTCTTGTTACCCAGGCTGGAGTGCAGTGGCGCGATCTCAGCTCACCGCAACCTCCACCTCCTGGGTTCAAGCAATTCTCCTGCCTCAGCCTCTCGAGCAGCTGGAATTACAGGCGTGCGCCACCATGCCCAGCTAATTTTTGCATTTTTAGTAGAGACGGGGTTTCACCATGTTGACCAGGATGGTCTTGATCTCTCGACCTCGTGATCCACCCGCCTCAGCCTCCCAAGTGCTGGGATTATAGGCGTGAGCCATAGTGCCCGGCCCTCACTAGCATTTTTATTGTGAATTATATGTCATCCCAAAAGTATATGTTTTTTCTGGAGCAGGGAAAAAAGCACTAGCGAGACATCAAATACATCAATCTATATACCAGCTGACTTCACAATATACTTCCTGGCTTCCATCCTCTCAAGGCTGGAAAAATCTATTCCTTATCTTCAGGCCCATCTCTGCCTGAGTCTGAGGGTCAGTACTAACCTAAACATGTAGCAATTTAAGGAACTATCTATTGACTGAGACATACATAATAGTTTCAGAAATACATGCGTAAGTTGATGAACAGTCTACAAGAAGAGGATCTTAAGAAAAGGATGCAAAACTTCTATATTTGCCCAATATTTAGGAAAGAAAGTCCAGGTTCAGAATGCAGGGATGACTCAAATAACTACTCTAATTCTGGGGTGTTAAGAGATGCAGTTTTATTCATTTATTCAAAAACACAAAAAATTGTTTTGGGGCATGTACTAGATACCCAGCACTGCACCAAGCCACGGAAATACGACAGAAAGAAGACAACCATGCTCCCTACCCTTAGGGAACATGTATCTTAGCAGAGGGGAAAACATATTCATGAAACAAATGATACATAAAAGTAACTGATCTCAGTTGTTAAGAAAGATAAACAAAAGATTAAGTATGTATAACAGAAGAACTAATATTTATGTGGAATCAAGAAGGACTTTTCTTCCAAAAGTTTCTGATTTTTAAAATTGAAATAAAGAATAATTGGAATTTCTGGAGTTGAAGGATAGAGAAAAAGTAAAATATTTTACTACCAGTGAAAAGCCTGTGATATTACAATAATAGGATTCACCAGTGCTGGATTGTGACTGGGTGAAACAGAGGTTGTTTCCAGATAACCAGAAAACTACTCTACAAGTATGAACACTCAGGCTGGAGAAAACCTGGTCTATTTTCTCTCTTCATGGATCCTGCTCACCCTAAGCATGAAACAGCCATCACTGTTGGTTCTATTCCCTCTTGGCAGTGTACCAGGGTTCTACACAATAAGCTTCTGCCTGAGTACCACATTCAGGTCATGCCTCTGCTGCATGTGTGTGCTACATGAAAGGTCAGGGGTAGTGCAGGCCAGATATGCAGTGTCCAAGACCTAGTGCCTAGGTCTAGACCTGTCTTTATTTGAGGGTGGCTTTAGAGCTAAGGCTTCTACAAGTTTAATGCTGAATTTTCAAATCTCTTACGGGCAATAAGTGCTCCTGGCATGTAAGTATATTTACACGTAAAAAGAAGAACACTTGAAGAAATTTTTTGAACTATCTTGAGATATTTAAGGCAGTTCATGTTTAGTTTAAGAGGTGGGCTTTAGAATCAGGTGGCTGTGGGTTTGAATCGTGGCCTTGTCATTTAGTGGAGGCATGATATGCAGAAAGTTTCTTCAACTTTTTGAACTTCAATTTTCTAATATGAAAATGGGGTTAATGGCAGCACTTACTTCATAAACTATTGTGAGGACTAAAGAAGATATAACATATAAAGTGTTTAGGACAATTTTATACACTGCATATTTAATATGTATAGTCTGGTTCTTTCTTATTCCTGGTAGGGTTTTTGATACTGTGTACAACTTGCATTTCATTCCTGTTTCTCCTTGAGTGGACCCAGTCATGCTCTCACAAAGCCTCATACATCAAACATAGCTCTGTGCCTTCTCAGAGTCTCTCAGCCTCAACTGTCTCCCACACAGATACTCACAAGCTTCCCCTCAGCTATCACCATGACTCACTGACCACATGTGAACCCAGGCCATCTATGACCTGATGTTGAACAGTTTAGGGTCTCTGGCTCTTCTTCCACCTTCCCACCTGTGAGTCCCGGGACGTGCGTTCCACAGCAGCTGCCAAAGGGGTCAGTTCCGTGTTGGAAATTTTAACCACTGGGACAGGAAAAAGTGAGAGCCTGTGACCAATTTTGTGTTTCTCACTATAACATGCCAATGCACTGTTCTGTACAGCCAGATATGTCAAGAATGCCCTCATGACAAACAGAATGTACCTTCATAGAAACCAAATAGGGCTCTTGTTGGCTCATCAGGAAGCAGTGGCCAGAGTGGTTAATGCATTGTTTTGCATTGTTTCCCATGCTTCCCTTCTTTCTTCACTTTTCCCTCACTCTTGTCTCCTAAGATTATATTTCCCAAATAAAACATCGACATTTAATTTACACCTCAGGCTCTGCTTCTAGAAAATCCTACCTAGGATTATTGGTAATAGAAGTGGTCTTACAAAGACTCTCAGGAAGAATTTGGGAATTGGATTTCCCACTGGCATGAAGGCAATAAAACTTTACTGCTTGTAGTAAATGGGATGCAGTGGGCATCATGAGTATCTAGGCTTCTATCTGTCATTAATGGGATCAGAAGAAGGCTTTGGGAGATTGAGTAGCTGTGATGCTTAATCAATTTGGTACCAATGAAAATCATAAGAATTGTGGAGTAGGGTAGTTTTTTTGGAGGAGGAGACATGGGAGATTTTGTACACACACCAAAAAAACTATTCCAGTGCTGGTTAATTGTCAACTGTAAGCATGATCTAAAAACCAGAAACATCTATAATAAATTAGAAGACACTTAGCCCTTACAGTCAGAGAACAGACTATTCAGTAGAACAGATTGTAGTAAGAGTGGAAGAACGGCAAAGATTAAAGGAACTGTGTCAACAAGTCTCATATGTCAAAATCAGAGGCCTGATATGAAGAAAGCTGAATCTTGGAACAGGACTATTTGGGATAGGATATAGGATAGGCATTGGATAGGAATATCTGGGCTAATAAGCCAGATACTAGCCAACTCGTGCTCTTCTAAACTCTAAGCTTTCCTCAAAGCAGAATAAGCTTTTTACTCTTTTCCAGATGAGATCTCCTTTTGCCTGGAGTTCATGCAAAGGATTCACATGAACTGGTGCCTTGCACTATGATACTTGATCTCCTACCACTTTTACTGTCCCCAGCTTGATAATTAGAGTCAAGTTTAGCAAAGCCCCAGAAGATAAAGGCTATACACTAACAGACCAGCTCATATGACCTGAAAGGAACTGAAGAAATGCATGTTAAGAGTAAGTATGGTGGCTGTTAACCAGGTGAGAAAAATCGGACAATGAACAGACAGAATTTATTGGCATGAAGGCACTTATCAATACTTGAAATCAATGATCTAAAATGAGTTTTGCTGAGATAGATGGCTCCTTCAGGCCTGTACTGGAAGATGGCTTACAGAAAAGCAAAGTGAAAGTGCCAGAACATTTTCAGCATACTTACAAAAATGGAGGCTCTGTTGAATTTGGATTTTACATCACTCTAGACCAACACACCTTCCACTCCCCTGGCCTACATAGGTCTTAGCAATGAGTTGCTATGTCCTTGTAGCTTCAATCTAGATTTCTACTGCTGCCATAGCCAACCCCACATGTAGCTACAGACACAGCATCACATTATTATGCCACATTTTCATGATGATAGGCTGTACCCTTGGAGGAATCCAGGCCAACTTGCTAAAATGTTTGCCTGCAAACATGCAATGGCCTCACCCAAATAGATGCCTCACAAAATGGCTTTATATATATATATATATTTCACTATCCCTCATTGCATTCAGGCCAATAGCGAAGGTTATACTTGAGACCAATTTAACTGAAGATATATAATCCCTGATCCAGAAGAAAAAAACATACACATCAAAACAATTGCAAAACATGACTGTATACTACAGGAACTAGGGGAACATGACTACAGAATTCATGAACCTGGAGAACTCAACTGCAACTCCAAAATTAGATTCCAGGAAGGACTGGATATTGGTTTGTTAGGTTGACTCCTTGAACCTTAGACACAGTGATGACCTCCAGTAAATGAGATCAAGATGTCAAAACTGCCTTGGCATAGTATTGAGGGGAAAAAAAAGAATGGTCAAGAAAGTAGGGATCTTACTTTATATGATCAAGCAACTGCATTCCCCAGGGAAGCTCCTTTTACCAAAGCAATAATGAACATAAGAATGAGGGAATAACTGGCATTGTTAGATGTTCAGCACAGGCTGACCTCTGTAGACTGGCATTTGGAGCCCACTTCAAGTATGGAATTGCCTCCAAGAGAAAAACACTGCCTTTCTCCTTCTTGAGTCCCCTTGCATGGGAACTAATAACTAGATGCTCAACAAATTCTCCTTTGTTTCATATATTTAAGCCAGATACCAGAAGTTATCTTAGCTATGGAACTGAACTTGGATTGATTCCAGGCTCTGAATTTTTTTCTTCCTTCTAGGTTTATAAACACACACACACACACACACACACACACACACACACACACGTTTTTAACATGTTTCTCCCCTGTAAATTTTTATTTCTAGAATAATTTGGTTACAATAATGTCTCCAAAATGAACTCATGCTTGCCTGCCTGTTTTTGAAATGCTCTGTTTTCTCCTCTTTGATTCTGTATATGATAGAAAGTAAAACTTTTGACTTATTTGTTCCATAAAGGCAAATGGAAGAGGCCACTGAAGTTGCTCTTTAGATTCTCTTCATTTCAGTGGATGGAACTTCCCAAATTGGGGCCAAGTCATTTTAAGCAAGCCACTATGAAGTGGGACATTTCTGTAAAATTGCACTATTTTGAAAATATACAGGTGCTTTTTTTATTTCCTCAATAAAACCTCTTCCCACTTGTTTTCTATTTATAAAGACCCCCTCCATCCCTTCACCAAATGGTTGAGTTTCAACTCATCTTGACACCAAAAACCCAGCTGTCTTTTGAAACAGAGAAAAACAACCTCCTGTAGAATCTGAAATGGCTGTTCACAAACAGAAAGAAATTTAGGCTGCTTTATCTCCCAGTGACTTAATTGATCAGCAACTTCTCAGGACAGAATGTGAGTCTATTATCTATGTATACCCCATGGCCAGCACTTTTGCAGCTACATAGGAAGCACCTTAGAAACATTGAGTTGATTTTCTTTTGTGACTGAGACTTGTTCTAAGCACATAAAGTGAGCAGTGTGTCATAAACAAACATAGCCAACTTAGCTGAATTCTTCCTGTGTGTTAACCACTGTTCTATGGGCTTTACATGTATTCTTCCCTTTGATCTCATTACTTACTGTTATCTCTAGTTGCTAGATGATAAAAGAGAGACACATTGTGGTCAAATAACCTGTGCAAGTTTCTCAGGATTAGCTCCGGGGCAGCATGGGACATAGAGTGAATCACTGCATAAAATCATGGGAACAATCCACTAAGAGCCCAGCAAACGCATGAGAGTGGTTTCCAGAATGGGTCTCTGGGCTACAAGAATATTTCCTTACAATTCATGCATCTCCATTTTCATGCAGTTTGCTGATATCTATGCTCCAACCCCCTCAACCTTTTCTTTACCTCCTCAGTCTCCTTTATAACATTTCTTCCCAGGCTTGGCACATATCTTGTTGAATAGATTCTGGAATTCAGCTGTCACCAGCTCTATTCTGACCTTACTGATAAGAGGCTTTTTTGACCTGCCTCAACACACAGACACCAGTTATTGATTATAGACTATCTAGCACGGTACTATGTATTTGATAATGCTTTTCTTTATTGTGGCAAAACCTATCAGCATCCAACCTGTCTTCAAAATCCATTTGAAAACAAACAGATAAACAACTGCTTATGCCTTCAGTTGGCATGAAACAAATATAATGCCCCATGAGGTTTCCTAAGGATGTCATAGGGTTTCCTGTTTGCTTTGCTATTGCTCAAAAATTTTGCACACTTTTATCACCTCAACCTTTAACTCTTTTGAACCTTAGATGCAGACACTGAAATTTGTGTGGGCTATTATTTTTTTTAGTAACTTTACTTTTAATTTGATAACTTGGATAGATTTAGTATGTTGAGTCATTTCTAAACCTCATACCACAGTACTATGTTCAGAGAAATCCTTAAGGAATTTGCTGGAAAATGTTATCCCTTTCTGTAGTTTCTCTTTCTGAAATTCTTCCTTGGATGAGTGCATTCCTGGAAATTTCCCAACCATGTGGAAGGCTCTAGCCTTCTAAATTTCAGCCTAATGAACGTGTGGACTAGATTATTATTCTTGGGCATTATATCATGTGCCCAGAACTATGCTCTGTGGTCAGAAGTAATTTCCCAAACAGACGTAATCCTTCTCCTCGAGAGCCTGCAGTCAACGAAGGAATCAGTGGCCCATCACAGTCAGAAGAGCTATGTAACATCCAATAACAATGCTACCACTAAAGAAAACAACATTGTATATTTGTGTAACCCTCTGAAATTTATAAGTGCATTTATAATGCATGCAGGATTGATGCAGGAAAGACATTCTCTTTCTTACCTTAGAGATGAGAAAACTGATGCTGGCAAAGGTTGAAGGACTTCAACTTGCTTTAGGAACACCGAATTGGTCAATGGAACAATTGTAAATACATTAAAGAGAGAGAACTGTACAATCAGAGGCAAAGAGTTAAACTCCTCTTTTGTGCATAAATAAAAGATTGCATTGAATTCTCACAGGTAGTTTGCAGCATTTGGCGTATCATAGAGAACACAAGATGCATAGTCCTACTAGCTCACTAGATTTGTGATCTTGAGAAAGTAACATTACCCCTGTGACTCTCTTTCTAGGATTGTATCATGTGAACTAGGCTAAGCCTATCAGTGCATTTCTTCTCTCTGACCACATAGATTGACCAGAGAATAACAAGTGATGAAAGCCATTACAATCATGGTAAATTATACATAATACTACAAGTATTGGGACAATGATGTTCTATTTCCTACTGGACATGAAAATGAAGGCATATAGCTTTAAGAAATTATTGGCAACAATTTTCAACTTTAAGGAAAATTAAACTTCCATTGAAGTTGACCCAGCAGAAGGCAGGCCAAGGAGACAAGGAGAATATGTCCTGGTGACATTTACTTGTGCCTCTGGATCAAGCTGTGCATGAATCTAGATTACCAAGGTACTTTACAGTTATTTAGGCAATTACATTTCCTTTTGTCTTTATACCAATCTGAGTCAGTTTTATTATTGCAACCAAAGCTTCCATATAATTATTCATAGTAAAACCAATATTTAATGGTGAATTTCTGGTGTTAAAAGAAGATAAAAAAGAGAAGTACCTTGGAATAAAAAGAAAAGACAATGTAACAAGCTCAATCTCCTAATAAAATTTCTTCTTTATCACTTTTCTTTTTAACCCCTGCCCTAGTGTGGATGTGGGTGGACCAATAAGTGGAGACAGAGTGGTGCCAGGTGACAAGAAGATGGAAGCACTGAGGGAGGACTGGGGTGTTGTAATACTGAGGGATAAGAGGTCTTTGTAAAAGCTTTTCTCTCGGAGGCAGCCTTAGTCTGGATATTACCTGATTTTAGTGTCATGAAATTGCCATGCAGGCTACAAAGCTATTCAAGATTTAATAGCCAAACCACCTCTGCCTCTTGTATCTTTCATACCTAATGCAAAAAACAGTTTCATAAGAGCTAAAAAAACACAAACGAACAAATCCCCCCGGAGTGTCGCTTGGAGTAGCTCATTAAAAAAGAAAGGTACAATTTAGTAATTAAACATTATTAAAAACCTGTTCATTCTATGTCAGGAAGGTTAAAAGCAAAGCTAATTATATGCCCCAAGGATTTCCAAAGTACTCTTCACTGGCTTTGATTGGGTTTTTCTTGTAAATTAAACCCAAGTAAGTAATTCACTAAAATAGACAGATGTGTTCTGGATTGCACATTACATTCTCTGTGTTTGCCTTCTCAGTCTTAGCTCCTCCTCATCTTCCCAGGGTAAAAGGAGAAGATGCCTCTGATGAGACCAATGCATTTTACTATCTACTATACTCTTAACTACTATAGTACAAGGTCTCTTCTCTTCATCTGTATATCCCTGGGCCTAGGAAAGAGCCTGGTTCATGGTAGTTGCTCAATAAATGTTTTATGAGAATAAATAAAACATAGTTCTTAATGTTCAGTCTTCAGATCAAGACTGCTAAGTAGGACTTGCATTAGACAAACCACTAAAGTGAACTTCTGTATACTTCCAATCTCCTTCTAGTGCCCATTTCTTTCTCTTTGTTAAATTAATTAATTCATTCAACAATTTTTAATCCTACTTTCATTTATTTATTTACTTACTTATTTTTAACTTTTATTTTAAGTTAAGGGGTACATGTACCAGTGTGTTACATAGGTAAATTTGTGTCATGGGGGTTTGATGTACAGATTATTTCATTATCCAGTTATTAAGCCTAGTACTCAGTTATTTTTACTGATCCTCTCCCACCTTCCAGCCTCTGCCCACCAATAGGGCCCATTGTGTGCTGTTTTCCTCTATCTGACCATGTGTTCTTATCACTTAGCTCCCACTTATAAGTGAGAACATGTGCTATTTGGTTTTCTGTTCCTGTGTTAATTTTCTAAAAATAGTGGCCTGTAGCTCCATCCGTGTCCCTACAGAGGACATGCTCTTGCTTTTTTAAAGCCGCATGATATTCCATGTATATACATACCACATTTAGACTGGGTCAACAAATGTTTACATTCATAGCATCTCTTATGTGTCAGAGAATGTGATAGGATCTAAACTTTAAAAGCCTTCCCAGAAGGAGTCACTAGGCTATGAGGGAGATAGAGGTGTAAACAATTGTTAGAGTGTTTCGTAAATTTTTTAATAGATGTCATTTATTCTGTGATGACTGGTCAGTGTCCCTTTTCTCAAATGTTGTACGTACCATGATGTCTGGCACCAATTCTGGTCTTGTCCACATTTGGTATCCTCAGTGCCTACCTTAGTGTCTGGCACAGGGTAAGTACTTGCATGCATGATGGAGAGAAACCAGTGTCAACTTTGGTCATTCTGCTCCTTCACATCTAGGAAATAGGAACTCAAATTCTCAATACAAGACCTAAATAAAGTCCAGGATTTGTACACACACACTTACCCACACATACATACGTATTATAAGAAACTGGCCTGCCTGATTATGGAGGCTGAGAAGTCTCAAGATCTGCATTCAGCAAGCTGGAGACCCAGAAGAACCAGTGACAGAGTTCCAGATTAAGTCTGACAGCCTGAGAACCAGGAGAGTCAATGGTATAAATTTCAAGTCAAGTTCATAAGGCCAGAGAAGATCCATGTCCCAGCTCAAAGACAGGTGGGAAGAGTAAATTCTCCCTTCCTCAGCTTTTTTTTTTTATGTTCCCTCCTCTGAGAGATTGGATGAAGCCTGCCCACATTGGGAGCGGGTGGGGGAACATCTGCTTTACTCTGTTGTTTAATTCAAATGTTGCTATCATCTCAAGACACTCTCACAGAATAACATTTAACCAAATATCTGGGCACAGTGTGGTCCAGTCAAGTTGACACCTAAACCATAAATTTACCTTTCTAATCACCTTTTCTAGTGCAAAACATACAAGGAAAAAAGTTGGATAAGTCCTATTTCATAGTTTAGAAAACTCAACACTTTTTCTCTATAGCATACTCTAATGAAATATGGCATAATTTAGTGGCTTTCAATGCTCAGTGGGGTTAACCTGACCTTCCAGATGCTGAAGGAGATACAAAGCAGTAATTGATTCAATGAACATCATTTATTTCATTCTCACATAAATAATTAAGCCCTTTTTCTACCACTGAGGATTTATGAGCAAGAGTTATGCCATCTCAAGAATTAAATTTTAAGTATAGCAAGAACTCCAGTTGTATAAGATACATTAAAAGGAACTGCTTTATCAGCAATCATATTTTATGGAAAACAAGGAAGCACCTTGATTATTTACAAAAAGACTAAATTAAGGAAACTGGAATTACAAATCTTAATTTGTCCTGTAATAATCTGCTATAAGTCTGAAGCATTAAATTCTATTCTGGGTTCCACATGTGGAGAACATTGACAAACTTAAGCCACATAGAGAAAGATAGCAAGACATTTAAATACTTTCATTTGAAAAAGCAGAAACCATTAGGGATGCTTAATCCAGACAAGGGAAGACATTGAAGGGAGTATATCGTTACATTTGTGGAATCAGCTTCCTCACCAACTGCAACTTGACACCTTAAAAATAAATAATCCTCAGGAACTCCTCTAGCTCCCACTAACTAAAGCTCAGATTTTCTGGCATATGCCTGAAAGCCATAATTTATGATTTCTCTAAGACTCAGAACTTCCACTTTTATTTATTTATTTTTTATTTTGAGACAGGGTCTCGTTCTGTCATCCAGGCTGAAGTGCAGTGGTGTGATCTCAGCTCACTGCAACCTCCATCTTCTGGGTCGAAGCTATTCTCCTGCTTCAGCCTCCCAAGTAGCTGGGATTATAGGCTCAAGTCACCATGTCTGTCTAATTTTTGTATTTTTTGGTAGAGACAGGGTTTCACTGTGTTGGCCAGGCTGGTCTCGAACTCCTGACCTTAGATGATCCACCCGCCTTGGCCTCCCAAAGTGTTGGGACTACAGGTGTGAGCCACTGCACCTGACCAGAATTTCCACTTTTAAAAAGCTGCATCAAACTGCTTGATATCTGGGGAAACCAGATACCCACAGCTGGTTGCCTTTCTTAATCGTTTACTATACTAATGAATAAAGAGCTGTGAAGAAAGGTGCGCTAATTTGTTATTCAATCCACCTGACTCCTAGATAAATAGAAAGCTAATATATTTACCTGAAATGTGATAACTATTTACGTTTGACAGCATGAACTTAGTACTTGCAAAACGCTATCATGTGGAAGGGAAAGGAGCTGTATTAGTCCGTTTTCGTACTGCTGATAAAGACATATCTGAGAGTGGGTAATTTATAAAGAAAAAGAGGTTTAATGGACTCAGGGTTCCACGTGGTTAGGGAGGCCTAACAATCATGGTGGAAGACCAAAGGCATGTCTTACATGGCAGCAAGCAAGAAAGAAAATGAGAACCAAGTGAAAGGGGTTTGCCCTTATAAAACCATTGAAAAGGGAAAAAAGTTTATCCCCTTTGCAGGGCCTGCGAAAGGGGTGCAGCTTGCTTTTCAGTGCCCTGCAGCTCAAACCGCTAGGGGGAGTGCATGCAGAAGGGCAGGTCGTGGGGCTCCAGCTCCACGGCAGTTTCTAGGGTTTAGCGTTTACAGCTCCAGATGCCCTAGGGGGCATGTGTTACGATGTGCTCTTTCAGTTTAGTCGTCAACAGGCAGCATGTGTTAGTCAGCTCAATTAGACCCTCTACCTTACTGCAAGGACAGAGGACTTTCTGTATCCTGGGTTCTTGCCCTAATATACTGGAAAAATCGGATCACACGTGGGCTTGGAAGATAGGTGCAAGGTTTTCTTAAATGGAGGTAGCTCTCAGCAGATGGATGGGGAGATAGGGAGCCAGAAGGGGAATGGAGTGGGAAGGTGGTCTTCTCCTGGAATCAGACCGCTCAGCTGCAGGACTCTCCTCTGACTGCCTACGGCCGAATTCCATGTCATCCATGTCCGTCCACCATCAATGGCCTGCAGACACCTGTCAGTGTGTTCTGCCTGTGTGTTCTTCTGCCAGTGTGTTCCTCTCAACCTCCAGCCGCTTGTGTGTGTGCCCACTAGGGTCTCGGGGTTTTTATAGACACAGGATAAGGGGGCATGGTGGTCCAGAGTGGTCTTGAAAATGCAACATTTGGGCATGGAAAAAGGAATGCCAATCCTCACATAGGTCTGTGGGCATAGGCTCTAGGGTGGAGTCCTCGCCAAAGATCCCCGCCCTTCTATACCCGGCATTTTCCTGCCCCCGTTCTGTATCACCATCAGATCTTGTGAGACTTAATCACTACCTTGAGAACAGAATAGGGGAAACCATCCCTATGACTCAATTATCTCCCACCTGGTCCCTCCTACAGCACATGAGAATTATCGGAGCTACCATTCAAGCTGAGGTTTGGGTGGGGACACAGCCAAACCATATCAGAGGCTAAAGTTCATTTTGGCAAACAAGGCTGCACAGCATGGGAAATGGAAGGATTGTTCTGATTCCCTTAAGGGTATGGAATGAGAAATGGAGGCTCTGTAGATGAAAGAATGGCATGGAATAATGCCATCTTGAGAATCTCAACTTTGGGATGGATTTGCAGGTCATCTAAGAAGGCAGAGGTACTGAGTGTTAGTTGTATACAGGGTTTGGGAGTTACACAGCCTGGGTGTAAATCCAAGCTCTGTCACTTACTAGCTGGGTGATCTTTGAACATAGATATGTGATGAGTTCCTACCCCATATCTGCAGCCCAGATCTCTCTTAGCCCAGACATGTATATCCTGCCTGTATATCTCACAGATCAAATTGAGCATGACCAAAATGGAATCGATCATTTTCATCTCTTCCCCAACCTACAGTTCTGGCCACTGTAAAACAGATCTGTGTAAGAGAGGCGTGATGTCCCTTGCCTCCAGTCACCCAAGTTTAGCCCTCATTCTGGCTATGATGTGTTGGACTGTGACACCGAGAGGAAGCCATTTTCCCTAATGAACCCCTAAATTTACAAAACTCCACATGTGAAGATGAGGATGAAGAAGAGTAACAGATGGAGCAAGGAGAAATGAAGAAAGACAATGAGGACAGCAAAAGCACAGAGAGGGAGAAGATGTGAAGAGAATGTGTGCAGCCTGGTGACTTCTTTGTGTGCAGTTTAATTCCAGATCCTGAAAACAGACTCCGGGTGCCCCAAGACATATTTTGTAGCTATTTCTGGCAGTACATTTACAAATTAGAAAATTATAAATGCAAACCTTAGCCCTAGAGGGCCAGCACAAATGAGGTAACCATTCATAATCTCTCAACGCTGATTTCTCCATTAGCCTGAAGGCAGAGGCTTGAGGCTCATCAGAGAATGTGAGCTGCTGCAAGAAAGCTATGGAAAGCCAAAAGAGGAGGGTAGGAAAAGGCAAATTCCTCTTGAGATCAGGAAGGACTACAATCCTCTGCAAATAAGCAGAGCATCCAGAGGAAGTAGAAACTCTCACCGTTCCAAGAGCACAGGGTTGGAAGAACAATGATTAGCCTGAAAGTAAATTATTTTAAAAGTTAAAGATGTAGATATAGAGTTACCTTTTAAAAATACAAAAATGCAAAGAACAAAAATAATATTCAATCATGGTGACAAAATTAGATTTTGAAGTATATAATCAAGCAATAAAATCTCTCTCAATCTATCCTTTCCAATACAGAAGTTTGAGATCATACTATAAATATTACTAAGCAGTTTCACTTTTTTCACAAAACTGTATGTATATAGTAGATACTTTTCCATTTCAGCACTTTATTATTAGCCCCACTTAAGTTTGTTTTAACTTTTAAGTTCAGGGGTACAGGTGCAGGTTTGTTTTATAGGTAAGCTTGTGTCATGGGGGTTTGTCGTACAGATTATTTCATCACCCAAGTATTAACCTATTCGTTATTTCTCCTGATCCTTTCTCTTGTCCCACCCTCCACCTGCCAACAAGCCCCACTGTGTATTGTTCCCCTCTACATGTCCATGTGTCCTCATCATTTAGCTTCCATTTATAAGTAAGAACATATGGTATTTGGTTTTCTGTTCCTGTCATTTCAGTTTTTATTTTAGAAAATATTAATTGATTAGCTGTTGTTTGAAACCATTCATATTTTTGTGACTTTTCTTTGACACTTTTTCCTATTGCTTTTTAAAAGCTAAATTTCTCATAGATTTGTGGTATATATATATATATATATATATATTTAAAACTATGAACTTTGGCTCTCAAATATTTCTCAAATGTGCTATAACCATTATTATGATATACCAAGCAGAAGTTTTAAGTTTTTAAACTAGCCGTATCTCTTCATCTTTACTCTATGGCTTTAGTAGTTTGTATATAGAAAAGCCTTGCCTAACCCTATGATTATTCTATAAATACTATATTTTATTTGTCTTATAATACTGTTTCTTAATATTTTTATTGTAGTAAAATGCACATAAAAATTTGCCATTTTAGTCATTTTAAAGTATAAAATTCAGTGGCATTTTAATACATTCACAATGTTGTGAAACCACTACCACTGTCTAGTTTCAGAATATGTTCATTAGTTTAAAAGCAAGCCCTGGGGGGGTTGGGTTTGCAAAAACATTACATTTTTTTAAAAAAGGAAACCCTATAAACATTAAGCAGTGACTCCCTATTTCCACCTCCCCTGACAATCACTAATCTGATTTCTACGGGCTTTCCAGTTATGCATATTTCATGTAAACAAAAATCAGATAATATGTGGCCTTTTGCATCTGACTTCTTTCACTTAGCATAATGCTTTTAGCATTAATCCATGTTGTAGCATGTATCGGTAAGTGTTAAGTCATTTGTATTGCTATAAAGGAGTAATGAAGCTGGGTAGTTTATAAAGGAAAGAAACTTAATTGGCTCACAGTTCTGTAGACCATACAGAAAATGTGATGCCGGCATCTGCTTGGCTACTGTTGAAACCTCAGAGAGCTTTCTTTTCATGGCAGAAGGCAAAGAGAGAGCAGGCATGTCACGTGGCAAGAGTGGGAGCAAGATGGGGGGAGCTTCCACTCTCTTGTAAACAACCAGATCTCCCAGGAAATTTGAAGAGAACTCACTCATTACCATGAGGATGACACCAAGCCATTCATAAGGGATCTACCCCCATGACCCAAACACTTCCCACCAGGCCCCATCTCCATTACTGGGGATTATATTTCAACATGAGATTTGGGGATGACAAATATCCAAACAATACCACTGTACTTTGTTCTTTTTATGGCTGAATAGTAGTTCCTTGTCTGGATGGGTCACATTTTATTTACTCACGCATCAGTTGATGGTCATTTGGGTTGTTTCTATATTTTGGCTACCGTGAATAGTGCACTAAAGAACTTTGTTAAGAAAGTTATCTCTCTTATTTGCTAGGGGAAATATCAAAATCTAAGGCACTTTTCAGGACATTCTACCCCAGTGCAAGATATTGCACAAATGCAAGTATCAGATGCAGGAAAATAAACGAAAACAGTTTGATGTAACACTCAAGAGATCCAGCCTTTGAAGAAATCTGTGAAGCCTTAGCTCTTTCTAACTCATGTCTGAAGAAACTGGGTACCATATTCTACAAGGCTATTGCAAAAGAGCACATTTCCTAGAGCTGGAGCTCTGGTGATGCAAAGATTTTCCCAGGACTGCTTAGAACAAGAATCACCTGGCTGGGTGGGGTGGCTCATGTTTGCAATCCCAGCACTTTGGGAGGCCGAAGTGGGTGGATCACCTGAGGTCACGAATTTGAGACCAGCCTGACCAACATGGAAAAACCCTGTCTCTACTAAAAATACAAAAATTAGCCAGGTGTGATGGCACATGCCCGTTATCCCAGTTACTTAGGAGGCTGAAGCAGGAGATTCGCTTGAACCTGGGAGGTGGAGGTTGCGGTGAGCCGAGATCATGCCATTGCACTCCAGCCTGGGCAACAAGAGTGAAACACCACCTCAAAAAAAAAAAAAAAAAAAAAAGAATCACCTGAGTCTAATCTGAGTAAAACATGCCTTCATTTCTCAGCTGAATCAAATGGCTCCATTTCTCCAGTTGCTGAAGCTACTGGAGAGAGAAAACAGAGAATCAGTTGCTCCCTTTCATGAGGTGTGGACAAGAAA